>PVLC010000064.1:41198-296814 GCA_004027655.1 Graphiurus murinus
CTTGTAATCCCAGCATTCGGGAGGCTGAGACCTGAGGATCCAGGTTCGCGGCCAGCCTCAGCTACCTAGTGAGGCACTCCGCAACTCAGTGAGACTCTGTTTCAAAATAAAGAATAAAAAGGGGCTGGGGGTGTAGCTCGGAGGTAGAATGCCCCTGAGTTCAATCCCCAGTACCGCAAAAAAAAAAAAAAAAAAAAACAGTACTAGGCACAGACTGTTCACTATGACTGTCAGCTACCATTAGACAGTGCAAGGGGATTTTTATTACATTATGAAAATTATATTTATATAATGTAAAATTATATTTATTGCATTTTTATATTATTCAAAACCACATGCCCAAGAGAAACAATGCATTTAAACACCTCTGTTGTATAAACTTGAGAGCTCAAGAAATAAGTAGATACCTACTGTGGCTCTAGAGCACATAAAGAATACAGTAGCAATAGGTCAGGGCTAGAAGTCAGGAGATTTGGGAGAGAACAAGCTATGTGACCTTGGATAAGAGGCTTCATTGATCTGGATCGCAATTAAGTCAATGATAAAATGACTGAGCTACAAATGGCCTTGGAATTCTATGAATGAATGCATGCACATTCTTTTGTTGATAGCCTTATGGCTGTTTTCAAAACATATGGTGTATATCATGTCTCAGGTTCCCATGCAGTCTGTGTCCATTTCTTCTGTTTCCTCCTATCTGCAGATCCAAATGCCAGTGTAGCATGGCACTTTCTGTAAGTGTGGGCTGAAGTTTCACTGTCGTTATCAATCTGGAAGAAGAATGGGGGTGCATCCATTCATGGGTCAAGTGTTTGCGTTGACATTGATTTGAGGTGTTACTACAAGAAGATTATTTTAATTGATGCCATCACCTCTCTCTTTTATAAGACACTGCCATTAGCAATGATGTTAATGAATTAGAGTTTATAATGTGCTTGGAAAAATCTGAATAAAAAGTTCAACCCAAGTGTCAAGGACCATCAATTCCATTCTGCAGGAAATATCTCAAGAAAAGAAAGGAACAAGGAGGCCAAAGAGGAGACACCTATAGATAAAGGACAGATGTAAGAGATTCCCCTTGGAGATGCTTCATAATGAAATGCTTTATCCACAGGGAAAGGTACAAGCTTTTGAGATCTGCACAGGATTAACTAAAGGGCTTCAGTTTACTGTTGCAGCATCTCTCTCTTTCTGTAGAGGATGGTCAGCTGCAGAATAGAAATTCTGATGGAGGTAAAAGAGCCTAACAAGTAGTCTGAATGCATTAAGGTTTTCCTAGAATCAAGAACAATTAAAAAATCTTTTTAAATTGTGCTGTAATCTACATAGAGTTAAGGAAACTATTGAAATAAATAATTGGATGAGTTAAAAAATTAATATATCCCTGAAACCAATATTCCTATCAGGATACAGAACATTTCCACAAATCCAGAAAACTCCCTCATGCCAATTCCATTGATATTCTGATTTCAAACATATTAATTTTGCGTATTCTTAAACTTTACATGAATCAAATTATACATAACGCAGTCTTTTGTCTTTTTCCACTCAAAATCTTACCCATAGTTCATTATTTTTATTGAATATTAATATTTGATTGTAGGAATATATATCATTTTTTGTTTATTCACTCTCTTATTGATAGGTCCTTGTCCTGTTTTTAGTCTGAGGCTATTATAAAGCCACTATGGGACATTTTCCATTAGTCTTTCTGTGTATATATGTTTTTACTTCTCTTGAATAAACATCTAAAAATAGACTTGCTGGATTCAGATATATGTTTAAATACATTAGAAGTTGCTAATTTCCCCCAAGGAGTTGTACCATTTTAAACTTCCATGTGTAAAGTATAAGAATCCCAATTGTTTTTTGTTTGTTTGTTTGTTTGTTTGTTTGTTTGTTTTTGCGATACTGGGGATTGAACTCAGGGGCATTCTACCCCCAAGCTATATCCCCAGCCCTATTTTTTATTCTTTATTTTGAAACCAAGTCTCACTGGGTCTCGGAGTGCCTCACTAGGTAGCTGAGGCTGGCTGCAAACCCGGATCTTCCAGTCTCAGGCTCCGGAATGCTGGAATTACAAGCATGCACCACCACACCCGGCTCCCAATTGTTTTAAAGTTAAACAATTTTTAGTGTTATTGGTCTTAAATTTAACCATTTTAGAGGGTTTGAAATGAAATCCCACTGTTACATTAGTATAAATTTCCTTGACTACTAAAGATATAGAGCATCTTTTCATGGATGTTTTGATCATTAATATATATACCTTTGTATGAACTGCTTATTTAAGTCTACCAATTTTGTATTATTTGTCTCTTACTATTGATTTGTAGGAGATCATTACACAGTGTGACTAGAGGTCCATTTTATGGCCTGTCTTAAAATATTTTCTACCCAGTCTGTGGCTCAGCTTTTAATTTTCTTAAAGATAACTTTTGATGAGCAGAGAATTTTAATCTTAATCAAATCCAATCTATTGACACTTTCTTTTATACCTAGTGCTTTTTTTATTGTCTCCAAAAATCATTGCCTATCACAGATTGCAAAGATACTCCCCTATATTTTTTTCTGGAAGCCTTATACTTTTAGCTATTGCATTTTGGTTCATGATCCATGTCAAATTAATTTTTGATATGGCTATAACTCAAAATTTTTAATTCCTGCCAACTCTGGACTTCTTTAAGCAAAGTAGTCTAAAGGAATAGTTTCTTAGCTATCTTACCAAAACTAAAAGCAGGTTGTTAGTAGTGATAATAATGGTGTTTTAGGGTTTTTCTTTGAGTTGTTTGTTCCATTTTGTTTTAGGAGAGGAATTTACTTGTTTTGTTTCTTATTCTTTAAATAAAACTGGATAAAGTAAAATCCATGACATCACAATAGGAACTGGTGCCAATGGTTCCCCAAGTAATTTATATGCAGTTACTCATTTAATCTTCAAAATCCAAAAAACTAAAGCCTAGAGACATTAAAATAAATTTAGCAGTGGCCAAACAATAAAAAAGCAGTTGAGGTAGGGTGCAAGCCTATAGGCTGACTCTGGAGCCCACAGAAATAATTATGACCAGACATTGTTTCATTATGTGAAATTTAATATGATCAACCTGGTTCAGGGTAGAATGGTAATAATATTTTTGAGCAACTAATGTTTGTGATATGTACTGGGTCTTTCTATTTTATTTCAAATAATTTAAAAAATATATCCTCTTAAATGCATATTAGCCTCAAAGAGTATATTTATCCTCAAAGAGTTAAGCAGCTTGACCCAGGCCATCCAATCAACAGTTGATCTGAGGCTTGAAACCAGGTTGTCTGACTCAAACTCCATACATTTTCCCCTATAAGGCCTTGGGTCTCCTTCAAAGATTCAAGTCACCTAGCATTAGAACAAGCATGTAGGGAGGGATTTGATAGAGAATCTAAAGTCACATTAGGTATACTTACATTCATAGCATGTTTCATTAAGGCTAATGAATCATTAGAATACATTTTTGAAGGTTAAAATTCTTAAGATTAGCATTATTTGTCTTTGGAGACATCAGCTTATAAGCTTTTTTGATAGGAGATATTTGCTCCTTCCAAACCTCATGCGCATGTACAAATTGCTAGGCCCTCTCTGTATCTTACTTCCTCTATTCAGTGTCCTTTCTCAGAAATTATGATGGATCCCATTTGGGTATCTCAACCTAAGTAGCAAGGACCATCAATTCCATTCTGCAGGAAATAGCTCAAGACAAGAAAGATGTAAGATATTCCCCTTGGAGACACTTCATAATGAAATACTTTATCCACAGAGAAGGTACAAGCTTTTGAGATCTGCACAGACTACAGATACTACTCCCAGATCTACAATGAAAGGGAAGAAAGGAAGGGAAGGGAAGGGAAGGGAAGGGAAGGAAAGGGAAGGGAAGGGAAAGGAAAGGAAGGGAAAAAGAGAGCTTTCAGAATGTAGAACTGTGCTACATTCAGAGTTCCTAATATGTCATGTGGATAAAGGAAATTACTTTACCCAAAACTAAGTAGAAGGACTACTGCTATTTCCTGTAAAAGTTAAGAAGTATAACTCCAAGAGAAATAATACAAGGGAAGAGAGAGGAAGTAGGAGAGAAAATAAAATTCTAAAATACTCTAACATCTCAGTACCCAAAATATGGTTGAAAGATTAGCAACAACAGCATACTGTGGAGTTTGTAAAGCAAATGCAAACACCTGGGTCTAGGAGTATAATTCAGTGGTACAGCATGTGCTTAGCATGTGTGAATCCCTGGGTTGGATCCCTTGCACCACAATAAATAAATTAATTAATTAACAAATAAATAAATAAAAACAAACTCACCCAAACATAATGATGTACACCTGTAATCCCATAATTTAGGGATGAGACAGAAGGATCACAGGTTTAAGGCCAGCCTCAGCAAAGTAGCTAGATTCCCAGCAACTGAGTGAGACCCTGTTTTAAAACAAAAAATAAAATAAAGCTGAGGATGTAGCTCAGAGGTAAAATGCCTCTGGGCTCAATGCTTGGTACCACACACACAAAAAAAGAAAATAAAAAATAACAAACTCTCGAGCTCTACCCTAGACCAACTAAATCAAAAACTGAACAAGATTACTCAGCGATTTCCCTGCACTATAGAGAAGCGCTGGCCAATAGTATACACATTTAGAGGCAACTATAAGTGAAAACGGTATGAGAGATATAGTCTTAGTCCCCATATATTCCCATATATGGGAGGAGTATCATGTGCAGGGCACCTTGATAACTCTCTAAATATCCATAAGCTGGAGTCACCTTTATCATTTCACACGGCTTATAAGGAACAAACTCTGCTCTCTATGGACTTGTGATTTGGAGAGTCCTTCTTAGTTGTGAGCTTACTCTAAATTATCATTCATGGGGATTCTAGGTCCTGTGTGGTTTGGGGGAAGACCCTGCCTTCAAGCTCTGAGTCCACTTGCAATTACTGCAGCAGTGCTGGCCAGTCACTGACCTGGGGCATGATTCATAGGGCTCATGGGAGGTGGACTTATTCTTTATGCCACATCAAGCTGTCCTACCTCTGGCACACAGGAAGGTGCAGTGCCTGGGATTAGGATTGGCCTTCTCTGTTTATGTCTTGTTCTTGGTCATAAATTTGGAGCGGGAGGGCAGAGTAATCACTGGTTGTTGAGGAGTTGAATGGGGAGCAGGAGGAGGTGAAGGAGGAGGGGTGTGGGCAAAACCAGGGAGAGCAAATGCTGAGCTGGAGCTCCCTCAAGGTCACTTTGCTTCTGCTGCAAGAGGAAAAAAGAAGAAAAAGAAAAAAAGAATTTTCTTATCTTCTATATTCTATGCCATTATAGACACAGAGTTGATGAAGTTCTAGCCAAAAGAGCTGGCTTTGTTTGTTTTTTTGTTTTGTTTTGTTTTCTTTTCTTTTTAAAGATGCCATGATGTTTACAATGAGGCCTAAGCGACGAAGCATAAAATCAAAAGCTACTGTATGAATTTCCTTATTGGTGCTCAGGCTGCAAATCAAGGAAATGACTTGCAGTTCATCTGATGATGGTTCTGGAAAGAAAGAAATGGAGGAAAAAGCCAGGAAAGGCAATGATAGGTACAGAACAAACTAAAGGACTAATAAGAATGGTCAGGATTTGTCCAAAGATAGGATGTAGAACCAGAGAGTTTATCAGGCTGCCTGTGTGTGCGTGTGTACTGTCTGGAAAATATTTAGTAAAGAAAAAGTAAATACTGGCTTAATAATAAACTAGTTAATTTTCAAAAAAATACCATAATGAACAGAAATTGTAGCATTTATTGAGCCTGTAACAGGTGCAGGGCATTTTACCATGAGATTACACTGCTTCATCTCCTTACATCACAACAGCATGGACACAGTACAGTGGTACAATGATGATTCCCCCCCCCCCAGCCGCCCCATCTAACACATGGAGAAAATGAGTCTTGGAATTGTAATATTATTTTCACTTGGCAAAGGTTATATAGCTTGTTAATAGTAAATACTTAAACTCAGAGGATTTGATGCCCAAAAGATATGTGTCTGTAACTATGGCCTTCCCTAGCTTCCTATTTCACATGTAGGGACCATCAACCACTAAAATAATTAAAATGCAAAGTGTATTGTCAAAGAGAATCAGAAATGTATGTTGGAGCTTGTCCCCAAATATCTTACCTTAGTGAACATAACTAGAAGGAAGGGAAAAAAAAAATCAGTGGTCTTATTTCAAAAAGTATAAAATTTTACAGTGGTTCCCAGCTGGTATGATTTGGCCCCTAGGGACATTTGATAATGTCTAAAAGCATTTTAGGTTGTCACAACTGGGGAAGGGTACCACTGGCACCTAGTGGGTAGAGTCCAGGGATGCTGCTATGTATCCCACAATGCACAGCACAGCACACAGAGCAAAAAATCATCTGGTCCAGATGTCAATAATGCTATGGTTGAGAGATTCTGGGAGTAGATAGCCATGCTGCCATCAGGAAGAACCTTTACCTGGCAGCTTTTATTTCTCTCAGGAAAATTCAATGTCCCCCCCAACCCTACTCTGTCCTATCAGAGACCAAAAAGGTCTCTAATGCTTTACAGAAGTAGAACCTGGCAAGTAGGGAAGCCAGTATGCACTCACAAAGACCCACAACCCTCACTGCTGCTTCATAGAGGAGAGCAGCCTGCTGTACCTCAGGTGCAATAAACCCCCCAAGGCCAACCTGCCAGGACCTATCCCAGACCACATGCCCCAAGATGACAGGAGCCAAGGGAACTTCATAAGGTCTACAGCCATATCTCTATGACTCAACATCCTCAGAAATAAAAGGTCTGGGAAAATTAGGTAAGCATGTAATTTAAAATTCTCTACTTTCTTTTCTAATGGGAATGGTCACCAGGCTTAATAGGATGGAGGGTCACAGTGTACGCTGACTGCACTCAAGCAGGTCCTAGAGCTAAGAATATCCTCCATCCTAATCTCTATCAACCAACCTCTTCCAGACTCCTGGCTCATGTCATGGGCTTGCTTTGCTCTCACATCTACTGGCCACTTCAAGTATCTAACACAGATTTTTGTCAAGAATTATAAAAAGTGGTGTGGACTGGAGCAAACTGACGAAGCAGAAAGATGCCAATGGAAAGGGAACCCACAGGGCCATATTTGTAGGTGCTTATTAACCAATTTTCTTGGTAGAGTTTTTGACAGGATTTAGTATTTGCATCGTAACCCGCCCCCATTTCATTTTCTTTAATTCCCATTTCATTGTCTGACCGCTTGATTTAACACAGGATTATTCTAAAAAAGGAATTCCTGATTAACTTTTTTTTCAGAGGTGGAAAAAAACAAAATGGCATTTGTTTGTGCTGTAGGTTCTGAAGCTTTATGGGGCTGCTCACTGAGTGGAAAGAAAAGACTTCTGATTTTGGCCAGTCATTCCACCGCAGTGATAATTACAAAAAAGAAAAAAAAATCCCTTTGCTGCATTTTGAATCCTTTTCCCTGTACTAGTTGCTCCCTTTCCAAGACAGCAGGAAACAGACCAGTTTAGGAGAATTTGCAATAACCCAGATGGCAGAACTTTCCCGTTAAAGTGAGCAATTTGAGCTATCCCGGCCCAAGGGCACACTTACCATCCTTCCCTCTTCAAATTCTCAAGCCAATATTAGGAACAAGAAAATGGAAAAGGAAAGCTTCTTGAGAGATAATCTAATATTTCAAAATTATCTGTAAATAATGCATGCTACCATCCTACTCAATATATGCATGTTAATTGTTAGAAAAAAAAATGCATTAGAAAATGGCCCACCCAGGCTGAAGCAGTCTGCCAGGAAGAGTATGATCTAAGAAAGCAGCATGAAATTGAAATCCAGCTCCATCACTCACAAGCCATGTGAACCACATGCTCTCAGTCTCCATTTTTTCATCTCTAAAATTGGGATAATATGCTGGGCACAGTGATGCATAGCCACAATGCCAGTATTGGGAGACTGAGACTGGAGGACTGCAGGTTCAAGGCCAGCATGTGGTAACCTAAGGAGACTCTTTTTCAAAATTAAAATAAAATAGGGCTGGAGATGTGGCTCAGAGGTAGAATGCTTCTGGGTTCAATCCCCGGTACCACAAGAATAAATAAATTAATTAATCAGTGAATTAATTAATATGATAGGAAAGCCATGTTCTAAATATTCATCTAGCAAATGTTCCTGTGTGTGGTATGAGACTCACAGTTTTGGGATTTTTTTTTTTCCTTGCAAGATGACCTCCTCTGGGATCTGGAACAGGCTCGGGTACTGTTAACTGCTTAATGGACAAAGGCCATCAGACAAGCCTTCCAGTCTTGCGGGTATTCTCAATATGCAATGGAATATTCCGGACACTGCCTGCTTATAAAGAAGACTGACAAGCCCCCAGCACGACTGTTTTCATTTCAAAGAAGGAGCCGCAGCTCGAAGAGGAATAAGATGTTTTGTCAGATAAATGAGAAGGCTTGCTTCCTTTTTACAGACATTCCTCCACCTCTTTCATTTCCTCTTGTCTGACTAATATGTTTCTCTATTTGGTTTTTCTCCAGTTCTCTCTTCTTTGCTTTCCCCTCCAGCTATCTTTACCATTTTCCAGTTGCTCACTATTCAAATGTTCCCTCCCCTCTCATTTTTCTCTTTAAGTATGTATTTGCTAAGTGACACCACAATTCACAGTGACAAACCCTAGAACATTAGGAGAACTGGCTAACCCCGGCATCATTATTTAATTTATATAGATCTTTGTATTAGAATTATGACTTGCGGTAGCACCTTTGCACTGTGAAAATGATAAAGTGGCTTGCTCTTCTTTTCACATTACTTCCATTATAATACTTCACATGGCACCTTTCCGCTTAAGCATAATGTTCTAGAGAGAAATGATCTTCACTTTCCTTATTGTAACCCTCACAAAGAGGTTAAATTCCCATTCACGTATCTTTATAATAATAATAATAGTAATTTTAAGAACAAGAATCCTGAGCCACGGATAAATTGAATAATTTTTCATAGCATATCCCAGAACCCAAGGTTATATTAAGACTAGAACTTATCTTTCCTTAGCCAAGGTCTAGCACTTCATGAATAAACTACATTTACTCATAATATAGTCCATTTTCTGCAAAAGTGATTATCCATTCTAATTATGGTATTGTAATGGATCTGCTCCTTGACTTTAAATAACCCATTATCAAATTGAGCAGGTCACCTAAACTCAGCTACGATCACTATCAATGAAAGTACCTGCTAAAAACCAAGTTCTTTGACATACATTATTTTATAAAAACTTTTGAACCGTGGATTAATATCCTCACTTAGCAGCCAAGGAAACAGAGTAGGGAGAAATAATGATGGTAATATACCTGGAATTTAGAAGGCATCTCAAAAAATGTTTATTAAACACATGACCCCAAAACAACAGCAATTAAGAGGAGAAGTCAAAAGCTGGGTGTGATGACATGTGACTATAATCCAAGTACTTGGGAGACTAAGACAAGAGGCTTGCAGGTTTGAGGCCAGCCTTAGCAACTTAGTGAGACCCTCTGAAACTTAGTGAGACCCTAAAAAAAGGATAAAAAGGGCTGGGGATGTAGTTTGGAGATAGGATACCCCTCAATTCAATCACCAGTACCAAAAACAATCAAAAAACTGAGGAAAAATCAGGTCCTGAATGCTGGAATTTTTACTATTACATCATTGTTTCCCTACACATGTCTATCTTTGTGAACTTCTCCATGCTGCTCTCACCTCTAGGAATGCTTTTCTTGCTACCACCTATCAGTCTCAGTTCATTTCTTCTGTCCTCCAGTAACATTCTCCTATCCCCCTAGGGTTTATTCAGACTTATTCACTCATCATTTCTGAGCAGCCACATCATTTTGTTTGATTTTTTTGTTACAACATTTAACAAACACTTCCCAGCATTAAAATTGTTTGTTAGTTATTCTCTTTCCAGGGACACATACTCGGCATTCATTCATTTGTGGAACAATTATTGGGTCCTACTATGTGCCGGACTCTGTGTAGTCCTACTATGTGCAAGACTCTGGTGGGTATGGGGATAAACAATTAGGTGGAACTTCTGCTCTTAGGGATTTTTACATTTGAGTCGGGGATAAAAGAGGGATCAGACATTTAATAACCAACTAATAATAAGCATAATTACAAAATGTGGTCACTGTTGTAAAAGAAATCATCATGATAATGAAGCAGAGGGTAACTAGGAAAGGCCACTCAAGATGAATAGGACAATTCTAGGGAATACCACATGATTTGAAGACTGAAGAGGGATAAGAGAGAGACTGTGAAAAGATCATGTAAAACACTATACAGGCAAAGTCTTGCATAAGCCCCAGACTAAGGAAGAAGGTGAGAGTGACTAGTGAGGTCGGAGGACGAGTGGCAGGCCCACGCCTAGCAAGGGCAGTGGACAGACACAGGCTTATCTCCCAAGCACAGCAAAAGGCAAAATGGAGTGTTTATACGGCTTATGTGTTGGAGTCAAACTCAACTGGGACAAAAAGCTGACTCTTCTCTTATAAGCTGTGTAATTCTGAACAATTTTCTCATTCTCTCTCATTTTAAATATTCTCCTATGAAGAAAAAAGTAGATACAGAAATCAATAAAAGTGTTGAGTGGAAACTGTCGCATGAACCCTGAACTGGGAACTAGTGGAACTGGGAAGCCCATAAAATGGGTGTGGAGTCCATTAGCATAGATAAAGGGAAATTATCTACAGTGAGACCCCAGCAAACACACCTTTCTCAGTTAGTGATATGTTACCTCCAATTATCCAAAGTAATAATTGGAAGACAAACTAGAAGAGTACAAGGGCTGTGTGACTCCAAGGATCAGCTATACGAGAGGGATGCCTCTATTCCATGAGGACAAGTTTCAAGTTTTGCGATTATGCTGGTGCCTCTCCTCAGAATGCTGCTTTGGCAAGATCACTCTATAGCACATTGACAAATGAGCATAACACTCCAAAATGCTGACCACTGGCTTTTTTTTTTCGGTTCTAAAAGTAGCACATACCGAACAATAGATAGGTTGTATTCTTCTCTAAACCAAATTTACCATTCTCCTCACACCCATTAAAGATGACACTCCAGGCACTCAGTTACTCACTGAAATAAAGAAATCACATTTTGGGCCAAATAAAGGTAGAGAATTACCCAGATAGACCCAGGGAACAGAAGGCCAGGAGGCCAGGGATTCCTGTTCATCTGTGGTTCTGCTGACCCCTGGTCAGCATCAAGGTGAAATTCTCCTTGGAATGCATTTTGACATAAATAGAGCTCCTTGCTGCAAAGGAAAATTGGTGTTTTGCAACACTTTTGAGAGATGAAACTAGTCATTCTTGTCCAGAAATAAAATGAAACTCTAAGTCGTCAACAACAATTAACTGGAGAAAAGAATTGTGAGGAAAGCATGCTTATTGCGAGAAGTCAATTCAGCAATCTTGAGGCAACTTGAAATTCAAAAGAGAAATCTGCTAAAAATGTTTGTCCTACAAAGAAATCTAAACTCTATTATTTTTATCTGCATAGCCACATTCAAAAAATAAGATATTATTTTCCTTCATAATTGAAAAAGTGATCCATCTATCTAATCTAATGACCTAACACAAGCCCACTTTCACCAAGAATAAAAATTCTTTCCTCACAATTTTAATAAGTTTGTCTTCTAAAGTTTGTTAGAATTGAATGAACTGTTTACCTGTTTTTTGCCTTTTTATTACATATTTTATGCTTATAGTTTTCTGCTTGTTGGTTTAGGGATGTGGAGTAAGAAATTATATTCTCAACAATTTTTTTCCTCGATAAATACTCTACAAATTGCAAGTAACATTTCCTGTATTCAAGGGAGATTCACTATACTACACACAAGAACAAGTATGGGTTTTACATGGTGGCATTTACTGACGTTAATAATTGCATGGATTTACAAATATCTATACACACCCCCTTCCTAGAGTGCCTTAATTAACTTGTCCAGGTTTTGGAATCTCGACAGTCTACGAAGTCAGCAGGATCATTAAACCCAATCATATTTTCAGCCGAACCTGATATTTCACTAGAGTCATTCAAATCAATTTACCCAACAGAGACATTTGTCCCTGGCCTGTCACCACAGCCCATACCAAGCGTCCTACACTTCTTTATCTTTTGGCAGGGCCATCATAAGCGAGCGACACAGAGGGTGATGTATGAGAACTCAAATAAGTCATAAATCCCACAGCCCTTCATCTCCCGTCAGGCGGACTGAATTTACGCCCACTGGCCTTGGCAATGGCTCTTAGCTCAGCTCTGAGAAAGTCAACTTAAAATGACACACTCTTTTAGGAGTGAATCTCCCTTCAATGTGGTACCAGGGAGAGAGAGAAGGAGGAAGAGAAGATATTGGATCATTGATTTCTCTAACACAGGTAGAGACCCCAACCCACTTTCACCTTTAGAGTTAAAACACCTTTGTAGGACAACTTCATCCTTGTTTAACCCCCATTTTTATGTGGCCAGAAGACATCCATTTCATTCTGCTTTTGATTGGAGAAAATGGTATAGAGAGTAATGCTCAGATGAGATGTGACTTACATATATTGCAGTAACAAAGCTTTGCTTACAGAGCTCAATGAGAAACAGCACTAAGTGCTCTGTACACAATGGACATAGTTCTTGGAGGTATTAGAGCTTTCTGCCTGTGTGTGCATTTGTGCATGTATACATATACACTTGTGCTTTTGGCCACAGTTTTGGTGGAAAGCAAAGCATTCAAAAGTCCCTGTCTTTAGGAGAAACTTTCCCAGTAGCTTATGGGATCTCCCGAGAATAGGATTCATATAAGAGCTCTGGAGGACTCTGAGGCACTCCTTTCTACTTTTCTCATCTCAAAATGCATATATATATGTATGTATATATATATATTCATATATATATATGTTCATACATATATATACACACACATATATGTATATATGTATATATATGTGCGTGTATATATATATGTATATATATGGAGAGAGATTATAAACAATTATAAACAAATATGATGTAACTTAATAAGACATTAGGATTAAGATTAAATCAAGGATTCTGGAAGTTAGGAAAAGGAATTGAAAGAATTATCTGCAATTGCTTGAAACACTTTGAAATGTTATTAGCCCTCTAAGAGAAGTGGAAATTTGTCATTTGTAATGTGCATAAAAATTAACGCACATAACTCCACCTGGTCCCCTCTTCCGTTCATGTTGATAGTCAACAATGCCATAAAACAGTATAATCAAGCCTTTCCCCACATTATCTATCCTTATTAGTATACATCTTGATTGATGCAATTCACTTCAATGTCACCAAGAAAGCCAAGTCCCATAGGGACCGTCACCATCACATGCCTCAAGCTGCTGCCAGTGTATCACTCCTGTGCTCCCTGTTGCAATGTCCTTAAAAGAAAGCAAACAAATTCAAAACAACAATATAACAAAATAATGATAAAGCAGTTTATGCCCTGGCTTCCATTCAGTCCTGTGACTTCTGTTGTTGTTTTGTTTTTGCCATTGCATCTACCCAATATTCATCCAGGCTATAGAACTAGGGCTGAGGGGAGAAAACATATCTCCCTGAGATGCCCTAGGTGTGGCCTTCACCACCATGGTGCCCCAAGTGTCTGACATGCCTTCATTTTACTTTCAAGTGATTTTTTTCTTGTTTTCATTGAAAACATCAGAACAAGATCATATTAAAGTTAAGATAACCAGTGAAACATGGTGTTACTTTAAACAAGGAAAACCATGTAGTGCTTTGAAATTTTGTTATAAGAAGTTGCAAGTAGGAAAAACATTCACTGAACAAGCTACTGATTTCTGATTTCGGTAATTTTATAATTATATTTCTCATGCCCTAAAGTACCTAACTATGTGGAGTAAAATGCAGCTCTCCTTTAACAAAGAAAGACTACAGGTCACAATTCAAACCTTTCAGATTTTGAAGAGGAAATGATTACATCAAAAAGAACAAAGTTGTACATGACTGATTGTTTTCCTCCTGGACAGATTTAAATTCAAGCATGGTTGTACATGCCTGCAATCTCAGTAGTATACTTGGGAGGCTGAAACAGGATTGGAGTTCAAGGCCAGCCTCAGCAATGTAGCCAGCCTCAGCAACTTACACACAGTTTCAAAATAAAATAAATAAATAAAAAGAGTTGGGGTAATAGCTCAGAGGCAGAATGCCCCTGAATGCAATCCCAATCACCAATAAAATAAAATAAATCAGACCAATAAGATTATGAACCAGATACTAAAACTCCACTCTTAGAGTAAAAAGTACACATGTGCATACACACACAGTATACTTTATATTTGTTTATAAAGCAGAAGAGAAACAGCTCTGTCTTTCCCCTCTTAAAAGAATAGAGGTATAGAGAGTGTCTGAGATTAACTTGGAGTTAATGTCCCCTAGGCTGGTCATTTTATTTCATGTATTCCTGCCGTCTTGTGTAGAAATGAAAAATGTATAATTTAGATTGAATCATACCAGGCATATAGGACCCTTGACCATCTATGTCAATAGGTAGAGAGAAAAAGGGAGTATGACACAGTTATTGACCTAAATGCTTTGGGTGTCTGGAATTAAGATGAACTATAAGCATAAAGTATATTTTACTAGTGAGGGGGGTGGACTATGATTTCTATGAATATGTACAAGTAGGTGATGGACAGAAATAGGACCTGTTCTTTTCACATGAATGGCTGTCAAAAGAGAATATCAGATACATTTTCATGAAAAGGCCAAATACAGCATGTTTTATATAATGAAAAGAATACATTAAAAACCTCATGAAAATGAAAAATGAGGCAGACTAGAGAGTGAGGCCTATTAAAAGGGCAGTCCTCACTTAAAATAATTCATCTCAATATCTTCATCCTCAACCACTGTCCATGGAAATGACTTTGACTTTACCTATTTTCTGGCAAATCTATCGTCTGCTGCCTTGTTCCAATTTACCTTTCCTAGAGTGAACTTAACTAATTTGCTTCCATTTAAAAAGTGGTTTACATTTATAAGAGATTAGGGTCCTCTTCTCAAAAGAATAAAACAGCTGAAGTTAAAATTAAATCTGATACTAGAATTTGTAAATGTTGCCCCCATTTATTTTTCTAGTATTTATTTATTTATTTATTTATTTATTTATTTATTTATTTATTTATTTATTTATTTATAGTATTTCTTTTTGCATCACTGGGGATGGAACCCAGGGCCTTACCCATGCCACTGAGTTATACCTCTAGTCAGTCCCACCCATTTCTTTTAATGTGCTATGTAAATCTGAGGTCAAATTTTTGGACATGGGATAATTTGATGATAATTATGTTCCATATAGCATTAGGAAAAGAATTTATTTCATAAATGAGTCTCTCATTCATTTTCTAGAGCATTTGCTTAGAATGTGGAATCATTTAGAATAGTTTGCAGTAATGATTCCTAATAGTTAGCTTTTGTTAGATTCAAAGAGAACGCTTTGGAAAATTCAGTTCTATACAATCCCAAAGTTTCTCTTACCTCTAACAAACATGTTCAATGTTTAATAAATCTGAAATTATGGCGTGTGCTAAAGTCTCAGTCATCAATACATACTTTAAAACCCTATAGTTCAATAAACCAAAGTAGCTTACTTAGAAAAATGTTATCATGTGTAACAAGACTACACAATCACCAAATGTGTACACAGGCATAATTCCTTACTTTCCAGTATTTGATACTTCACACTCACTTTTCTGTCTCCATCACTTGATTCTCTCAGTTCAAGGGTAAAAGAAGAGCAGATATCAACCTTCCAGTCCCACTGATGGTTTGATGAAATTCAGCCAGTTCAGCGACTTGCCCAAAAATCATTCTTGCAAAATAAAACACCTCAAGTTTTTTAAACATTTAAATATCTTATCTTAATATGCATGTTTCATATATGTGTGTGTTTGTGTGTATGTATGTGAAATAAGGACAATGATAACAGTGATAATTCTAAACCCTATGACTTATCAGGTGTAACTTTGTATTATGGTTTGGATGAGTGCCCTTCATAGGTTCACATCTTACAGGCTTTGTGCCCATTGTCACATTATTGTGAGGTGGTAGAACCTGCAGTAGATTCCTAGTGGGAGGTCCTTAGATAACTGGGGGCATGCCCTTGAAGGAGATTATGGTTAAAGATTACTTTAATATCTTCCTCTCTCTGTTCCCTGGCTCATGATGTAAGTGTTTTTTTCCTGCCACATGCTCTCAGCATGATGTGCTGACTCATCAGAGACCCAAAGTCATGTTCCCCATTTCTGATCTTACACTGATAACTCCACAACTGTGAGCCAAAGTAAATCTTTTCTCATTTTAACTTTCCCAGGTATTATGTTATAGTAATGGGAAGCTGACTAACACACATTGTAAACCATGGATCGATTAAAACATTTCTATCTTTGAAGTGCTCTGTACTCAGAATTAAACAGTAAGTTTTTTTTTTCCTTCAACTTTAGGGAACATAACAATCACAGTGGACTTTGATACAAATGTGGGCTACAAGTTTCCCACTCACAGACATCTGATGTAGTAGGTCCAGATTGAGGCTCCAGTAATAAGTAATTTTAACAACTGGCCCAACCAAGTGTTTTTGAAGAAATACTAAAAATCCATATCACATCATGTTCATAATCCTACCAAAATTATGGGTCCTGTCTTTTTAGGATTACCATGTCCCATCCCTCTGCTCAGAGAATACCAGTAAAGAGGAAAGAAGAAATACTGTTTTGGCACCAGGTTCTAAGAGCTAAAGCAATTCCATATCACTGAATGACTTCAACTTGCTATAGTTCATGTCCATTAAAAGCTGGAACTAGTCTCTCTCCAGAGTTGACAGCCTCATGTGGTCTTTGAAAAGCTCCTGGAACTATTCTAGGACCAAGAAGAAAGAATAGAAGTCTTGGTTATAGCAGCTGTATAAGTATGGGTTTCCATTTCCCAAACTATGTTCCTTAGGGAAGTACATTGTGTTTCCCAATGTACTAATATAGGTAGGTTTTATGATCTGAATTGCTTGGAAAATTCTAGGTCATATTTGCTTTTCCACTGAAAACAGAATGGGGCTACTCAGAAGCACCACTCTTTAAGAGACATATATCCCTAATACCCTATTTTAGTTGACCACATACTTACTGTTGTAGATAAAATTGAGAACATCAAGAAAATACTAGTGTTCCATGGAGACACCTGCCTATGCATAAACACCTAAACCTTTAATGTTCAGGTATTTGGAAAGGTGACCTGCATTAGTATATCCTTTTAGAATATTAAACTCTAGATTTTCTCTGTTGATGGAAACAGGATTCCTGAGCACCTCCTATGAACCAGGCACAGTGCCAGGGAATAGAGCTGCAAAGACAATTTATCCTAAACTAAAAGACAACATTTCTGCCTCACAGTGTGTGCCTTGGGAGAGAAAGACAGAGAAGTAAAAAAAGTAAATACAAGGTTGGAAATGTTATCATAGAGGCTAACTGAACATATAACCTGCTGTGCAGGGAGTAGTAAATAAGTGACTCCTGGCAAAGGTCAAATTTGGTCCTGAACACTTAGTATGAGTTATCCCTGGAAAGGAGACAAAGAGAAAACCATGGGCAGGTACTGGGAACTCAAAGAAATCCAGGGGAAATCAATAGAAGAGCAATGTGTGTCTGTGGAGGTGGCAGCAATCATGGCTAAGTTATCACAAGTCATTTTACTGGCATTAACTAGTTTTCACTCACACACCAGAGGAGCAATGAAGTAGGGGGGATTATCATCCCCATTCTACAGATGAAATAACTTAGCCACAGAGCAGTAAAATTACTTGCCCAGGAACATGAAGAAGGGGATTTAGGATTTGAATTCAAGTTCTACTGCTTAATTTCCTCACTGTATACCATTTTGCCTCTCAAGGTGAGTATTATGCAGAAGAAAAAAAAATACACCAAATATCATGAGTTGGAATATTGATTTTGTCCTGAAAGGCACAAATAGTCATTGACTAGTTTTAACCAATAAATTTTTATTAAAGCTCACTATATATCAGAAAGAACAGGCTATACTGTGGAGAATGAATTTAAGTGGAGGAAGAACAACATCCGAGAAGCTAATTATGCTGTTGCTAAGTCCTAGTGAGTGGGTATATTTAAGAAATATCAAAGAAGTACTAAAAGGGCAAGGGGGTTGATAGACATCACCTTCTTCTCTAAACCATGGTCAGGTCAGAGAATGTTCTCATATAATACACAGGGGTGTTTGCCCCCTACCCACCCAACTATCACTCTCTCTCTCTCTCTCTCTCTCTCTCTCTCTCTCTCTCTCTCTCTCTCTCTTACTCTCATTCTCACTCTCACTTTCACTCTCTCTTACTCACTCACTTTGGGTCAGTTCTGTTGAGGGTAGAAACATCGTTAGTTGAATTGGTGACATTGATTCCTAATCAGCTGAGAGCCTTATAAAGGTGGAGATGTAGTCTAAATAATATCTTCTCCCCACCTCTAGCAAAATGACCATGGAAATAAATACTCAATAACTACTTAATGTCTGAAACTTGATGGAATTAAACTGATTTCAATTTTATCACTATAAATGTTAGCAAGCTTCAAGGTCATAGAGACATGTATGATTTTTCAGAGAAAATAAATTTACCATCTATAATATAATTCTAAATTCTAATTGCTTAGAGTTGACTTTTTAATGATATATTATTAGGGTCAAGGACAGCCAAACAGAGTGCTAAAGAAATCCATCCTAAACTAGAGGGAAGAGAAACATTTCCTTCCTTTGTTTAATATATTTCTTTTTTAAGATTTTCATTTTGTAATTTTTTTTTTCCTGTGAGGAGTTGGGGAGTAGATGGTACTCAGAAACCTTAACATAACTTTGCAATCTCAGCAGCCAATGTTTTTTCCATACCACAATTCACAATTAAACAAACAATGACAATTAAGAGGCATGTTTTTAACATGTTTATACTATAAAATAAAATTTTTTCAGTTTGCAATTCTCTCTTGTTTTGATGAGTGAAAATGATTATAAATTGTAATTGATTAACTCTTGATACTGAGTTTGATTCTAGATACACAATATAAACAATCATTAAAGGAGGATTAATTTGGCTACACCAGATGGATTCCAATCTGTTTTGCAAGTTTATTACAATTCTCATTTTCTTACAAAATTGAAAAGATAGGATAGTTCACACTGTCCTTGTGAACTTTATAGGGCCTCATTCTTGATTTGGGCATTCTTCAGAAACCATGGGAAGAGGTAAGTAGTTTGCGAATCACCAAATCATATTCTTATAGTTTATTATTCTTGAACTTCAGATAAAACTTCTTCTCTACAAATCACTGATTTTATTTCACCTAGCATTAGAAAAATAACTGAGTTCAGAGTGGATCACATAGGAGTTTTCTAAGATGTTTGTGATATGAAATCATTTAAAATATATTTCTGTGATACTGATTTTATGAAATGTTAAATATTTAATTTTTTCTGAATTTAATATTCTAGATGTATATTTTATAAAATTTCAATTCCATTAAACAAAACAAAGAATTGCCTCTGAGCTGTTAACTGAAAAGTCCATTCCCTATTTTCCCTTTAGGATTACCATCCAACAGAAATAAAAGGTTTCCATTACATGCCTGAGGAACTTCCTACCCAGAGAAAGAGATTCTGATAGGAATTTAGTCCAGATGGGCCATTTCCAAAAGAAAGGCAGAAATGGGAAGAAAAGTCAATAGAGAAAAAGACAATCCCAAACAGAAATATCATAAAAATATACCACTGTCTTCCAAAAGTGGGAGGGGGTCATAAAAAATACCTGAGAAATGGCAGACTGAAAGACAAGAGGCCCCACCAAAAGAAAAAAAGAACAGAATCACAAACCCAAACAATCAGTTAAAGAACAATAGGAATTCAGGATATACCTACATAGGCCAAATCATAAAATAAAATAATAGATACAGGCAGCAAAAAATTGATACAGACAAGACAGCATCCACACACAAATGGGATCAAAAGACACACAGAAACACACAAAGCAATATAAAATGGAAAGAAAAAAAGAAAGAAATCAAGAAACTTTACAAGAGAAAGTTTTCAATACTAACACAGGTAAATAGGTAGAAAGCCCTGTGCTTGTGCAGCTTGAGGTATTGGAAATCAGTAAGAGTCTTTTGAAAGTAAAAAAATAGTACAAAGATACCTATAAGAAAAAGGACTGCACTGTGAAAGTCACAGGTCCCTGGGAAGAAGCTGTAGATAAATGATACTTTGCCCTTGAAGACTGATGGGAGAAGTCTGAGCAGCGACCAGGGCATGGCTCTGGGGTCACTGGGCTGCCTGGCTGCTGAGTGTTGAAGGTCTTTCCCGGGGACTCTGAATCAATGGAGACAACAACAGCAGTCTGTTCAGAAGCAAAGACTCATGACTGATTATTTCTTGGGCCCCTCCAAGGAATATTTGTCTAGAAATATTTTTATTATGACAATTAGTGTTGGAGGTGGGGGATACCATTGACACCTAATATGTAGACACTAGGGATACTGCTAAATATCCTATAACACACAGCCCAATCCTCTCAAGAAAGAATTGTGCAGTCCAAATTGCCAACAGCCTGGCTATTGAGAAATATTGCCCTTCAGTCTATTCTCACAAAGAAAAAATCCTTTTTATCATCTGCAAACAGGAATTTGCCATCCCTAAAACAAGACTAAGAATTTCCAAATCCAGAATCTCAAAATCATCCCCTTCTGTCCTGATGGTTTGTGAACATGCTCTGAAAGAGGTCTGGGGCAGCCTGTTAGGAGACCCGGGTCCTGCTGCCATTAATTAGCTAAGCAATTTTGGACACCTCATAGTCCTTGTTTGGATCCCCTTTGTCATCTACAAAGTGGAGGGCTATACTAGATGAGCTGCCCCCAGCCTTTTTGAGTTTAACAGTCACTTTTCCTGGGAGGAGGGCGGGGGGAACTTGGGATTGTACTCAGGGGCATTCTACCTCCAAGCTACACCCCAGCCGTATTTTACTTTTGCTTTGAAATAGGGTCTCACTAGGTTGATAAGCGCCTCACTACTTGCTAAGGCTGTCCTCAAATCTACAATCCTCCTGTTGTAGCCTCCCAAGTATTAAGATTACAGGTATATGCCACCACACCCATCTAATAGTCACATTTTAAGGACAACAAAGAAGGCGGAACCAATTGAAAGTAATTGTTCTTTTGTTGTCTGTTAACTGAGAAAATGCAAATAGACTTAAAATTCAGTAAGATTAAATCAGTATTTGGAATTGCTGAGCTTTGTAAAAATAACACAAACCTATATCTTTATGCAAACCAGATTAATTGGATTCACAGACAGTACTTGGGTAATGTATAACTTTATATATTGCTTAGAAGGATCCTGAGATCCCTGCCCCCTTGACTCAGAAGAACTACATTTGTGATTATCTTTAGTGTCTCCTCCTAAGATTGACTACAGTAAGGGGCAGGTAGAGATTGGAAACGATGGCCATTAAGACCATCCAGGTAACAGGAGCAGGGAGGAGGTAAGCTTAGGTTTAACTGAGGAATTGAAGATCTGTCCTCCTCTAAAAAAAAAAGAGCAATTACTACCCAGTTACAGCAAATGGTTGCCTTTGTGAGAATACTTATTATTTACCCCAATTTCTAAAAATAATTCAGATATCTGGATTTTTAAATGCTGATTTGAAATTTAAAACACTATGAGTCAAGCATAGCATGTTTGCAGACTGAATTTGATCCAAAGAAATTGGCATTTTGTGATTCTTGGGTAATTATAATTTGACTTGATTTAATTTAATTTACCCTTCTTCCTTCCCTTCCCCATTTCTCTCTCTTTCTCCTACTTGCTTCTATGTCTTGTTTCAACCCATTTGTTATTCCTTTTTTCATTCATCTGCTTTTCCTGGGGATTTCCTTGTGTAGCTGAGCATAGGTCCATTCCTACCCCTGTGCTTTCTCTTTGGGGAGATTGTGGTACCTGATCTGGCATGAGAGTTACATTTGGAGTGAATGCGACATTGAGAAAAGAGCCAGATTACTGGACCCCTTCACAGCACCTCGTGTATGTGACACAATAGCTCTTGCAGCTCCTGAATCTAGGGACTAATTGGGAAGTCTCTCCCCACTCTTTTCATACTCCTAAAACTCCCCCCAATGACTCCTCCCTCCTCCCCCATCCAAGGCCCAGTCAACTCTGACTTTCCTCCACTATAGAAACCTGGAAATCATTTAAGTCTGTACTTGTGTTCTCTCTCATCTGTCATTTCCCCAAAACCAGTCATTTATACTGCAGTAAACAGTACATTAGCCACCAGACAATTCCTAATCTGTCATCCCTTTTGTTTGATCCACTCTATCTATTCAGGGGAGGAACTGCTGGAAAAGACTCTCCCCTGCTAATGAGGAGCCAGACGTCTATGCTTGCTCACAGTGCATTCTTGGGCAAAGTGAGTGGCGGATGCTGCAAAGCTCACATGTGACCTCCTTGTTCTTTGTGATTATTTTTTGTCCCAGACTCCAATTTAGATAAGACACTTAAGGGATATCGAAGGATATCTCCAAATACAGAAATAGCCCATTTGGCCACACAGTGGTAGTGAAATCATTGGAATTCAGTATGTTATGAAGAGTAAAAGGGATCATTGTGTCATCGTGTTTTTCTATGGACAGACAAGTGGACTAAACATCAGGATTTCTAAGTCCTGTTTCTGCCATTAACTTTTAGCATATCTCAACATAACCATACAGGCTTGCATTGATTGGACACAGTATTTGTTATGGTAAAAACTTAACATAGATTATCTCAAATTTTCTTCATAAAAACTCTATGAGGTAGGCAATAGTATCATCCCCATTTTATAAATTACCAAAAACAATCAGTCTTACAGAGATTAAGTAACTTGTCCTAGGCCACAGAGGCAGTAGGTAGTAAGCCAAAAACATGTTCTAATCTACCCAACTCCAGAGACAAGCTCTGCACATTTTTGTTGGGGTGGGTGGGGGTAGGTGAGAGGGCTGGTAGACTGACATCTTTCCTTAGATTCATTACAGGCTATGCACCCTCTTCCTCAGAATGTAGCACAGGCAAAGAAAGGACATGTGCAGCCTCAGGGAGATCACAGACTCTAAACTTGGCAGAAACATCCTTTCCAGAGCTGAAGTCCTATGACCCTGTGATTCTCACACCTGACTCCTTACCTATGTAGTTAATCTGGTGGCTTGGCCCCTAACTAAAGAGGACCTTGCATCCAGGAAACCTAAATCCAGACTGTCCTATATATGCTGTGGTCATATTTCAGTCAAGTGACAGCTAACCACAAGCACACAGCAGCAACCTTCAATTCCTATTAACCTGCATGGGCATTATAACCAGCAACTGGAGGTAACAGATTCTTTATTCTAGATCCAATTCTGAGTCCCCAAGCCATCCAGTCTCCCAGCTGTTCCCTTTTCTGTTTTGCTTTGTTTCATAAAGATACTCATTTAACTTCCCGTCATCTTCAGCAACTAATTGCAACAACCAGATGGAATAATTCACTGCTGGGTGAATCGGAGACTATTTCATTCTGTGACATTGACTGAGAGAGTCCAGGTCCCCACAGGAGAATTCTGGTTGAATCACTGGGTTACTATTCCCTCCAACATCTGGCAAGGTTTGGCTTTTCTTTTTATCAAAAGAAAAAGAAGAATTAAATAGCTGTTTTACACATCCCAAATAAATATACATAGAATAAAGTTTTTAATTAAAAAAATACAGATATTGGCTCCCATGCCAAAAAAGGATTTTTTGTTTGTTTGTTTTTGTTAAGTGCTTCAATAAAGCATGTGGAAATTTTGTTTTGCTTTTGTGGGAAGAAGGATTTTGTGGGAAGTTGGAGGTAGGTGGGCTAGGCATATGCTTTGCTATGTGTGTGTGTATATATATATATATATATATATATTTTTTTTTTTTTTCCTGGAATCACGCATGATTCTTACACATGTGCCTTCTTGCAAACCTTGCTAATTGGATATGGCTCTTCCAGTCCCTCTTAGCAAGTGTCACTTTTCAGAAACAGGGCTCCTGTGTGTGATCTGAGGTGTGGGACTGTTGAGCTGAAGGGCCCACAAATTGTTATTGATCCTCATTAAACACCCAAGATGTGTGTTATTTTCACATACCTCAGTGTCCGCGCGGGTCAACACTTTTGCATACATCCAGAGAAGATTTCCTTCCCACTCTTAATTACAAGATAAATAAATCTCAAACACCCCTGCAGTGCCATTACTGGGGTCATATTTTTTCCTACTGAAAAGAGTTTATGGGACTAGCTGATAGAAGGTATTATCTCCCATGATTTAGTCCTTATTCATCTTTTTTATTTTGTTTAATTGTCTTTGGTGCTTTCTCTGCACCAGCGAGGGCCTCAAATGGGGAGAGAGAAGAATTGCTATCTACAGAGCACCTCCTAGCTGCCACGCCATGGGCTCTGGGTTTAATTATCACAGTAACTCTAAGAGGCAGCACTCTTACTTTCCACCAAATTTTTTTATGAGGAAATTCACTTTAGAAATATAAGTAATGTACTACAGACCACATGGCCACAGTGTCACTATTTGATAAAAAGTCAATAGGACTTTCATATTCATGTCTTTTTTTTTTCTTTTTACTCCAATGAGACTCCATGACAAAAGAATGAAGCATTTCAAGGAACTTTCATTAAGTTTTGTGAAGCAGATACTGCAAACTTGGTTCAATTAATACCACTTCTTGATCACATCTCATCAGACAATTAAAAGCCCAAACTCAATTTTCTAGCTTCCCTTCCAGCTAAGGGTGACATGTTATACAATTCTGACCAGTACTGACTAGTGTGACATGTCTAGAATTTTGCAGCCCTGTTCCTCTTGCTTGGGAGTACGAAAAACATACTGTGACTAAGAGACAATAAAAATGAGTTTAAAAAGGTGTGGCTGCCAGCTGTGCATGGTGGCACATGCCTGTGATCCCAGTACTTGGGAGGCTGAAACAGGAGGATCTAAGGTTTGAGGCCAGCCTTAGAAACTTAAAGAGACCTTTTTCTTGTTCCAAAACAAAAATAAATAAATAAAAGAGTACCATGGATGTACTTCAGAGGTGGAATGCCCTGGGCTCAATCCTCAGTACCAAAAAAAAAAAAAAAAACAGAATGTAAGTCTCAAATGGCATAAAGTGATCAGCTGCACCACTCCAGGTTTGCACTTCTCTGTTCCTTGCTACTTAAGACCATCAACCTCCAACTGATTGAGCCAACATTAGTTGTGTTTTCTATGATTTACAGCTGGACACGGTTACCTATCACTAACAAAACAAAACTCAGCCTCAGTAAGGAGCATCTTCTATAAGATAAACTATTTCCATTGAGGGACCATTTTATAGACCTTTTGATTTTAGAGAAAGTGTTTAAGAAGGGAGAGATCAATATACCAAGAGAAAGAAGGATACATTTCATCAAGAAGGGAGAAATTAATCTGGATCTTCTAGAAAATATAGCAAGGAGGAGGCCCTTTCCATGGAGCCTGCTGTGTGAGAAAAGATATCCAGAGAACATACCTGGCATGCTCCAAGATTGTAAACTTAGCTGCATGGCTAAGATAAAGTCAGATCATTGAGGTGGGTTCAATTATACAAGGCTATGAAGCCAGTGTTCACAGTCTATTATACTGCAAACAGCAGAGTCAGAACAATAAAATGGTAGCAGTGTATCAATGTGGTGCTTAGGGTAATAATTCCTAGAGCCGTACTGAGGGCGGTTGATGTGGGGAGTGATTGGAGGTAGCAAATCAACAAAAAAGTGCAAGAATCCAGATGTGAAAGTATAAAGACTCTGTATGAAGAAAGGTGTAGGATTGGACCCCAAGAAATAGATTACAAAATCTGTCAAGAAGGGCATGGTGATACAAGCCTGTCATCCCAGTACCTGGGAGGCTGAGAAAGTGGGATCACAGGTTCCAGGCCAGCCTCAGTAAATTAGTGAGACACTCAATAACTTAGTGAGACTGTGTTTCAAATAAAAAAATTTAAAAAGACTGGGTTGGAGGTAGAATGTCCCTGAGTTCAATCCCGCCAGGATGAAAGAGGAAGGAAGGAGGGAAGGAGGGAGGGAGAAAGGGTGGGAGGGGAGAGATAAAGGAGGAGAGAGAGACAAAGGAGGAAAAGAATGAAAATAATAGAGAATGTGGTGCAGTCTTCAGGGTAGGAGCATGGTGGAATATTTTGAGGAACAGGAGTCTGAGAACAGGCTTCACAGTTAGTCAGGTCAAAGACTAGCTGTTTTCTTCCTCTTCATGCTGTGGGGCTCTATATCTCTTTGCATGTCAATGTTCATCTAAAAACAGGGACTTAGTCCTATGTCTTTGGATCTCTGTGTTAGAGGCAACATATTTAATAGTTGTTCAATAAAGACTTTATATGAGTGCCATTATGATTATTATCAAATAGAGAATGTAGAAAAGGTATCTTGTCTATAGAAGCAATATTTCACTAATGAGTATGATTGTTTCAGTATTTTCAAGGAACTGATAGAGTACTGATATCACAACTACAAACCTATTTCCAGCTTTAGAGGTAATTATGCAAATTACAGTGTTTTACCAACCTCTGAAAAGGTATCTTTACAGTGTGCATTTCTACAGACCGTTAATGAGAGTGACCAACCCCTCTTGTGGCAAAATGACACTCTCAACAGCCAGGTGCTACAAAAGACTCAGCTGCTCACAACACCTACCCCTTTCTATTTTTATGTCATCCAACACCAAATTGAGATGGCTTCATGCCTATGTGTGTGTGTGCTTGTGTGTTTAAGGAATATGATGTGGAATATGTGGATGGGATAGCACATTATCAGAGCTGCCAGATGTGCACAGTGAGCCGTGGGCTATATTTCATGTGGCTAAACTCATGAGGTGCTCCTTGTTTCAGACAACAAGGGAGAAGAAAGGGGCGGGGGAGAGGGAAGCGGGTAAAGGATAGAGAGTGCTGCCAGTGTCTGGCCTGAAGCTATAAGATAGTGTGTTTAGACCAAAGAGGTAGCAACCCTGCATATGTAAGAATATGCCCCAAGTCAGTTCTTTGAGCTGCAATTGGAGAAGCAGCAGCTCACATTTTTTTTTTTTTTTTTTTTTTTTTGGAACACCGATACTGTTTTAGTCATTTACTTGCTTTAGCTCATTTAACATTAGTGGTATATACTGAATGATTCCTGGTCAGAGCTAAAACATAAAATAGTATGAAATACACATAGGAAACTTGAAGTAAAAATTTCATACCAGCTGTTCCCTCTGCCTAGAAGGCCCTTCTCACCACTAGGGGCATCACTCTCTTTACCTAAGCCTGACCTCCAATGTCCCTTCCTCAGAGAAGTCTTCCCTGACCATCCCTTGTCCTTTCTCTCCTTACATGTATTTTCCCCCATCAGAAGTATTTCTGATTGTCCCTGCTTAGTTTCTAACTATCTGTCTCACCTACTTAATGTATACTACACAAGCTCAGGGCTTGGTCTATCATGCTTATCACAGTTATCTGCTTATAACTAGGCATAAAGTTCTAAATTCCTACTGAAGGAAATGCATCTAACTCCCACAGATACTATGAATCTGTTCTCCACCTTTGGTAAACCACATCCCCAAGCAGTTTCAATCCCTAAGGTCAGGCAATACCGTCCAGAAGCAAAGAAACAACAAGACTGTCACTGCTGGGTGTCTACCCCAATTACCTTAGAGCTGTCTCTGCTCCCGGTCAACTGGAGTACTCAGAGAAGAGGTGCCTGGGACCACACTCCAGCTTTAATTCCTTTCCTATGGATCCTTAGCCATTGGGACACTCTTTTACCCTTTCTAAATGGACTTTATGCAGTTGACACTGGCTCAAAAGGCCTCTTCTCTTTGCTCTATTACAAATCACAGATTCTCTAACCTGAGGGAGCGTGGACTCTGATTAGGGCTAATGAAGACATGGTGGCTGAAGCCCTGTTTGCATCACATAGTACCATTAGGGAAGATTAATCACCCTTTAACCAGCACTTCTGTATTCTGGCTCCAAGCAGCCGGAAAGGAGAGAGAAGCATCCATCATTTCATCCAAGCAACACCAAATGCTGCCGCAGCTATCCATCAGGAAGGCACTGACCGGCCACAGCAAGGGAGCGTGGCAAACAGAACTGCAAAGGTATAAAGACAAATGTGGAGACGAACTCCTGTGTGGTGGTGGTGGAGAATGTTATGAAGTGTTGCATAGGTGTGGAATGACCCTTAGCTTCTGCAGCTAGTCATGTGTTCCCAATAACACAGCACTGGAAATCTGACTTCTGACTTATCAATGGACCAATTCTGGCATGCTTCCTCTTTAGATACAAATTCTTAGAAGACAAAAGCCATGTTTCTTTCAGCTGTCTGTTTTGGAAATAACTGTTATAGAACCTATCACATATAAAGGGTGTATCAGGAAGCACTTAAGGTCCTACTTACACATAGTGCATTGGACTAGCCTCTGTTCTTTGGTTCAGATTCCTTTCTTCCAGAAAGTTTGCAATAAGACTGAAAAAAAAATTTATGGCAGTATCTATTGCCATACTTTTAAATCCTGAAGAAAATGACTGTTTAACCAGAATGTGCAGGACCTGATATGTTCTGGGTTCACAGTATTTCTAGAGTTCAGTTTTCTCAACTCCAAAAGAGCACACTAAAATATATATATATATATATATATTATTTATATATATATATAAATTTCACATAATATACATTTTTTCTACAATTGCAGTGCAATGTCTTAAAAACCTATTGCCTGCCAAAAACATGAATCAAAAACAGATGTGGAGTCGGGCGTGGTGGCGTAGGCTTGTAATCCCAGCATTCGGGAGGCTGAGACCAGAGGATCCGGGTTCGCGGCCAGCCTCAGCTACCTAGTGAGGCACTCCGCAACTTAGTGAGACTTGGTTTCAAAATAAAGACTAAAAAATAGGGCTGGGGGTGTAGCTCGAAGGTAGAACGCCCCTGAGTTCAATCCCCAGTATCGCAAAAAAAAAAAAAACAACAAAAAAAAACAGATGTGGGCCAGGCACCCCCCACTGGGATTCCTGTCATCTTAGAGCCTTGCTCCTGAGTTTGGACCACCCATCCCCATGAGTCCACTGTGCCCACATCACTGACCTCCATGGCCTGGTAGGTGACATCAACAGCACCAATACATTCTTCCCTCAATGCATATCAGGAACTCAAACAAAGGAATGATCATGTTTAAAATAAAGACCCTTTAGAAGAGCTCTATTTTTTGATGATTCTGGTGTTTGGGCACTACTGGGCCAATTTTCTAATTATTCACATAACCTCACATTTCTGAATTAAGAGCCCATTGTTTGTGCCACTTCTCAGGGTGCTTATCACATTCAAATCTAGTATTAGAGCAAATTGCATACTCCCATCCTCTCCACTAGATTGTAAGCTCTTGAAGCATGGGCCGAAAATCATACTCATCCATAGATCCCCTGAAGTGCCTGGCACTTTCCAAGTGAATAGAGGCACTTAATAAACATCAGTAGAATTGGAATTTTTTTTGAAGAGACCATACATCAAAAGAAATAAAATGAAATTAATTTAATTGAGGCTTATTAAAATGCACTTTCTCTTCTTCCACTGAACAGGAAACTCAAGCCAGCATGAGCTGAAGAGCATCTTCTGTATGAAAATTAAAGAATAAAGGCTATTGTTCCTCAAGCTCTTGCTATAGCTAGGTGATGTGGTGGGTTTGGGGCTGGGAAGGCTTACATTTGTGATCTCAAAGCTCTCTTTCACAAAGCTGGGTGACCCTGAGCAAATTCCTTAATATCATCAAACCTCGGTTTCCCCATTTATAAGGCAGGTATAAAGATTTTCACTGGAATGATATATATCAAGTATCCAGCATGGTCTCTGGCTTGCAAGGAGCATAGGTATATGAAAGTTACCAACCATTTCCTGAGGCAAGGTTAAGCTTCACTGTCCTGAATTCAAACTCCAGTAACACACACACACACACACACACACACACACACACACACACACACATACACACACAAATAGAAACTTAACATTTCTTAAAAACATTCTTACAATCCAGAATACAGGAGAAGTTAGAGAACTCATCATTACAGTCAGATTGGTTATGTGATGACAAGAATGTAGTGTTGTGTGTACATGTGTATGTATGCATATGTGTGTATGTGCATGTATGCCTAAGCTATGTGCATACTTTAAACAGAGGTTGATACATTGATGTGTATACTCAGAAGAGCCTATTAAATGAATAATGAGGTTAGAAGTATTTCTGTAGAGATGCCTGTGTTTCTCCAAAGTTATATATATGTACACACATACATACATATGCAGGTATGTTTCAGCTCTCATAGACAGAGAAAGGCTTTGCTGACTGAGGAGATAAAAATTAAACTAGTCTTAAAAGGATGAGCAGGATTTTGATAAGTGGAGAGAAGAAGAGAGAACAGATGTTTGACTAGCAGCTATAATTCCTGAGAGCCAGGGAAGGAATGCTCAGTAGTCTGAATGCACCTCCATATTCTCCCACTCTTGATTTGAGAAAGATAATTTTTATTCTTAATAAGGCAGTTTATTCTTTTGAAGGCAAGTATGGAGACACTAGTAATAGGCTTATTGTACTACTTTTAAAAACCAAAAATGAGGAAGAGAATCAGAGAAGACTAGGTGAGTTTATTTACTACATATTCATTATTGATTCGTTTATTTATTCTACATTCATTTATTAAGGGCCTACTCTGTAAGAAGGAGCAAGAGATAGCAAGATGAATAAAACACTCTCCAGAGGACCACATAATCCTGTAGCAATAAAATAAATCTGTATAAAATTCAGGCTTGCTGGTGCATGCTTATAATCCCAGTATGTAGGGGGCTGAGAGAGAAGGATCACAGGTTCGAGGACAGCCTCAGCAACTTAGTGAGACCCGGTTTCAAAATTAAAAAATTAAATGACTGGAGGTGTAGCTTGGGATAGAACATTCCTGGTTTCCATCCCTAGTACCGAAATACGAATAATAAAAGTAAATACATAGCCAGGCGTGGTGGTGCGCTCTTGTAATCCCAGCATTTGGGAGGCTGAGACCAGAGGATCTGGGTTTGTGGCCAGCCTCAGCTACATAGGGAGGCACTCCGCAACTTAGTGAGACCTTGTTTCAAAAATAAAGAATAAAAAACAGGGCTGGGGGTATAGCTTGGAGGTAGAATGCCCCTGAGTTCAATCCCCAGTACCGCAAAAAAAAAAAAAAAAAAGCAAATACATAAAATTAGTATGGAAAAATAATCACAGTAAAATTATTTTAAAATTATTTTTAAAGGGATATAAGCAAAGCCCCCTAGTATGTCAGAAAATGGAAAAATTACTTCTAATACACAAAGAGGTGACAGGGCAAGGAAAGGGTGAGGGGAGGAGGTAATGCAGAAAAAAGCCCCGTCCTCCCATCACTGCATTTTATTTCATATTGTTTTTATTTATCACTTTCTGTTTACCAAACCCATTCACTATTAAGAGGTGTCTACTGTAGGGTCCTCAAAGGGTTCCCTTTGCCAGTAAAGACTCCTCACTGTTTCTCCTTTCTTTGCCACAGAAGTTGATTTGGGAAGCATGCACCAAACTACTGTATCAGATACTAAGAAGAAAGACCTAAGAATGAGTTTCACATACTTTTGTGGAGAGAGTTTCAATTTCTTTTCCTGTAGCTCAGCACTAAATCTCCCAAGTCTTAGCCCATTATTAACAGAGAACATGCTAACCATGTCTCCCTCATCTCACATACCAAGGTAGGGCACAGGACCTGGGAACAGGAAGAATTAAGGCAGCCATCTGCATTCTCCTTTCTGTGAGGTCGGAGGAGGTGAGCAGGGAGATGAGAGACTGGTGAGCACCAGGGAACCAAGGCCCTGACCAGCCCACAGATAATCATTCTAACCAAGAATCAAAATTGTGCAAAAGTCATTGGTCCCCCAAAACCCAATTCTAACCAATCATAAAAGAACAGATTGAAAACCTCAGGGAGTTTTAAAAGTCCACTTCCCAAGGGCTTCCAGGTCACTCTCTTTCTAGGATCTCCCCCCTTTTGCGGGGTCAGATGTTTTGTTCTCTATCCTTCCCTAACTTAAACATATATTTCTGTACTCTTTGCTAGTCCTTGGACTTCATTTGTAGAGATCCACTGTACAAGAACCCTAATAAGAGGAGACACCCCCATTTCAATTTGATATAGAGTTCCTAAGCTATGCCAAGGCCTATAACAATTTGTTTCAGTCACCTTTGCATGTTACAGTTGGCCTTAATTCTAGATGGATTTTCCCAATCTCCTCTCTAAGCTTCCTGAATAACTTCCCTAACCCCAAAGCCCAGCCCACAGGCAGAACTAGCAAAGTCTGAACTGCATGATGAGAGCCAACTTATAAAGTAGAACATGATGCAGAGAGGAAGAAAAGAGATAAGATGAAAAAACTAGGAAGGAAGGGGGGGTGACTTCCATCAAAGATGAGTCTAAGTGGATGGTGCAGTCTCATATTGTGTCAAATCCCCAAAGCATGATGAACAGAACTGGCTGCTTGGAAAGCCAGCAAAACTATTGTAGAAAGGGTAAATGAGCTAGGCACAGTAATACTCGCCTACAATACCAGTACTTGAAATGCTGAGACAGCAGGATCCCAGATTCAAGGCCAGCCTCAGCAACTTAGCAAGAACCTATTTCAAAATAAAAATAAAGAAGGGCTGGGAGATATAGTTTGAAGGTAGAACATCCCTAGGTTCAATCCTTAGTAACAAAACAAAACAAAGTAAAACAAACAAACAAAAAGAAGGATAGATGAGCACATGCCTAGCAGTCCATGGAGTGATCCACATGGGGGAGGCAGCAGTCATCTGATCCACTCAATTCGTGATAAAGTCCTTTGATTGGGTCATCTGCTTTTCCTTCAATTCCTAGGAGGGTTCAACCCTAACCTTAGTGTCAGGTACTTGTGGACAGATAGATAGGACAGTGATCAGCATTCCACTGCTTCCATGAATATTTGAGGGTCGGGTGGATAAAATGAACAAGACCAGTGGAATGTCTATCATGAGGCTTGCTGGCTGCCAAGGAGCCTTTTCCCCATTCACTTCAGTCAATCCTGTGCCTCCTCTGTCATTGCTTCCATGTGCTTCTGCATGCAGCCAGCCTTACTGCTTTCAATAGAATGCCCCTTTGTCCTGACTGTTCACAAACCCAGGAGTCTTGGCTGGAACAATGAGAGCTTTGGAGGGTGAGAAGAAATGCTATTAATTATAGAAAGGTTAAATTGTTTGCTCAGGGTCATTCAGCGAGACAATGACAGAGTTAGAGAAATCCCAAATCCCCCAGATTAGGTTAAATTCTTTTGCTGAATGTACCTAGAGCACCTTGAACCTCTTCTTTCACAACTCTCATCATTCTTGTAGCTATCTACTTAATGCCTGTGTTTTCTCCGGATTAAAGACTACTAGAGCTGACACAGTGTCTATCATTTTCACTGTACGAGCTTTTGCATCTAGTTCATTTTTATTCTGAGGTAGGTAGAAAAAAATGTTTGTTGAATTTATTAAAGCTTTTTAGAAATCCTCACTAGCTCTCTTTTTTAAGTGATCTTCTAAATCTAAAGCTATTTCACTTGCACAAAATGCTTTTTTGAACCTGGAGATGAGGCATTATAGGAAAAAAAAAAAAAGAGCCTCGGATCCAATGTAGATTTTAGGGAGAAAGTAATCTGAACCAAAACAACAGTAGATTGAGCCTAAGGTGTGGCTAAAGGGGGTATGTAATAAATAAGAGAACCGGTGTGAACTTGGAAGTCCTGGGTATAGAATAGCACAATGATTCTTTTTTTCCTACTGCACAAAGCTGCTTGTGTTCAGGTCCTGCCATATCACAATAAGTTCTCTTGGCTTGTGGCTTCTCTGCATTGGTCAGAAAGAACAAAGAGAGGGCAGAAGGGAGCATGGGTAAGGTAAGAAGGGAAACAACAGACATTCACTTTAGAATATCACTAAACTGTCAAATAAGCCACCCTTTCAGACCTGGCTGTGAACCCTGGGGAGCCTCTTGAGAGGATCGCTGAAGAGGATAGAATAGAGCCAATGAGATCTGAGGCAGAGTAGTCACCTACACTAGAGAGGTCCGAGGTTGGAGAGAACTTATATAATGTCCAGAGAACCATAAAAAAAAAAAAAAAAAAAAAAAAAATCGCTCCCTGATATAAAGCACCACTTGCCAGTGTTGAATTACTGTGTTGAAGTCTGCTTCAGCAGCCCACATTATGAGGAAGGCCAAATCATTTGGAGTCGAATACAGGGCCTCCCTGTGTCTTTGGGGTACAAGCAACTTTGTGATAGAAATTAAAGTCTAGAGAGATGGGCCTTAGAGTGGAAAGAGGGAATCCTTCTCTGGGCTTTGCTTTCTTTGCTTTAGGATAAGAATTGTCATGCTTAAGGAACTTCAGACAAAGCTGACTGGTGTCTGGGTGGAAGTCCTGTAGTAACCCCACAAGACAGGACCACATCCTATGGGATCACTCTGAGCAGTCATAGCTAGTATCAATGTGCCTCCCTCCACGATTCCTAGTCTATTAGAAGAGTCTCAAATATCATTGCCTGTTTGGGTTATCGTTTGAAGGAAAACATCAATTTCCTTCACACCTGGGTCAGGGAAGCAGGTGGGAGAGCAGTGTTTCTCACAGCTTATGCAGTGGTGGCAATGGAGAAAGTGAGTCTCAGGGACAAAAAATCCAACACCCTTCACCACATGAGGATTGCCACTCCTCAGCACTTTAGAAAATAAGGGCACTGACCATCGTTGATTCTAACTGAAGAGATTTTCATCCAGGGATCTGGAGAGGAACTTTTGCTTCAATGACCTAGACAAAGTTCAAGTGCAAATCCCACCATAAGAAGATGCTTGTCTTATTTATTATTTTATCCTTAGAGCCAAATACAGTATCCTGCCCCAGAATAGGAATTTCAGAACTATTTGATGAATACACTAATAAATAAATGTCCTATTTTGCTTTGTATAACAATAAAAATAGTTATGAATGGATGTATTAAAACCAGCATTGACTTTGGGGGTATATAGGTCATCTAAGGTGGTTCCTGACAAATTGTCATGAGTGCGATGATTAACAACACATTGGTTTGGAGAAATAGATACATTTTGCAATTTTTAAATTATTGTGGGAAAAGCAAAGCATATTTAATGAAGACTCTGATTTAGCTTTTAGTAATCAACAAGGTGGTTGGCAAAATCTAATGTGAATGGAAACACATTCGGCATTTCAAAGACAAAAGCTTCTTTGGAAGAAGTTAATAATCCCTTTGAGAGCGCATTCCCTGCCCACAGAAAAGTGAAGTGGACCGTTACTGGGATTTTGTTTTTGTTTAAGCAGGTACTGAATACTAACATTGTGTAAGTAGCTCAGGTATACATAGTCTCAGGCATGAAACTGGTCTGTTTTAATTCCTGCCTCTTCAACGAAGCCCAGGAAAGTAGAGATCCATACACCAAAAATAGAATAAACTCACAACAGTTGCTTTCTAAGGAGTTTGGGGTAACCCATTACTGTATACATGCAATAAAGACATTTTTAACTCCTTTAAAAAAATTAATTTGGGAAGCCTTTACAGGCAGTGATGGGCTTTAAAACAATTTATGAATGCTTTCTGACTTGCAGGAAATCTGACTGTACATATTCTTATTAAGTGAATTTCATACAAGCAAAGCTGAAAAATCCCTGAGCAAAATCTTTGCCATCATACCTCCCTTCCTACACATACACACTGTGTTTCCCCTGCACCTTCAAATACAGTAAGACAGGCAGAGAAGGAAGAACTCAGAATGAGTGTCAAAAACATTACTATGAATTTCTTCTTGAGTAATGCTGAAGGAAATACACTGGGCAAAGGTTAAATGAGCCTGATCATAGCTAAACCCTTACAAGGCCTCTCTGTTCACAATTGGATGGGGGAGATGTTGAAAATAGCAAGTAATCCTTAAATAATTAAGCCAGGGAGCTCATCTGCTCTTGCAAAATCAATTCTTCAGTAGTTTGCCAAGCTCAAGAAGGGAAATCAAGCTCTAAAATTCCCCTGAGAGGAAGGTCATGACAATTAGCCAATCTACACAGGCTCTGGACCCAGATGCTCACTTGGGGTAAAACAGCTATTTTCTGGGATCTTCTTATGCCATCTGTAAAATGGGAGTAAAACATACCTTTTTTTTTTTTTTTTACAGGATTTTATGGGGAACAAGTGAGAGTCTTCTTCAAAGTCTCTCCTATAGCTCTCTTGGGAAATAACTCACACTTAACTTGGCACTCAAATTCTCTGATTCTGGCCCCTAGCTATTTTCCCAATTTCCAGCTCTCTCCCATATGAACATTATTATTTTCCATAACACTGAATTCTTGCAAAGCCCTCACTCATGATAGTTATCCACGTTTTCACAGTCTATACCCTCCACCTATCCTTCTCTTTTCTTCTTATGCCAGTCTATTCATTCTTCCAGACTCAGTTTGTCCCTGTCCTAACTGCTCCATCTTGATTAAATGTTCCTTTTATGTTTTTCCAGGTCACTCCACCTCCTTTTGGAGATCCTTACATACTAACAATGGTACACTGGACACACTATCTTTCAACCATCTCTTAATTTTTCCCATTAGACCTCAGGTTCCTTGAGGGATTGAGTATATATATCTCATCTCAGCATCCCCAGTACCTAGCAACCTGCTCAGCACACTGGAGACATACAGAAGTAAGTAAATTATTATTTCATAGCCAAAACATTTAGGGAAATTCTGTCTTTTTATCACCCACTATCTCATCTTGTAGTCTTATCTGAGAAAATTACTCCATGATAACAGGAACTTGTCAACCAATAAAGTCTTTGTATGGTGATGGAAATGGGAGAATTCAGTATATACAGGAAGACTGAATGATAAGTTTTATTGAACTTGGACTAATGGTATTGATTCTCTAATTCAACTGCTTGTTTCAGACCCCAGTCTTTTTTAATGTCAAGGGGTATAAATCACATCCCTCTCCCCTTTATGTCTCCTCTGATATTTAAAGGTAAAGAAGAAAATCACATGGCAGGCTGTGTGTATTTCCTAGAGCCATCTCAGTAGCTAGTGTGCTTACTGGGGACATCCATATGACAAACTGAGTTGAGAACAGTTTTAGTAGCTTCTGATGACATGGTCCACTCTGTAGGAGGAAAAACTTACTAGGAGCACAGTCTGTTGAGATAATATGCTGATGAGATAACTTTGCTGGTTCCAACTATTGATGCTCTTTTCTGAAATGAGCAAATGCAATTTATGGCAAGAAAGTTGAAAAAGGAATGCCCAAATTTTTCAAATGAGTTTAATTATCTTGGTTATAAGAGGGATAATGATGGAGAAAACCCAAGTTGAGTAAACCTAACCGGTACACTTCTCTTAATCAGCCTTGAACTGGGCTTATTCCCAAACCAACATTCAAGCCAGGGGAGAAGTATTTTTTCAGCACATTAAAATTGACCTGCAAGACCAACACACCACCTAGTGGGGGAAAAAGGAAAACAATGGCTTTTTGCACAAGATATCCTTTTTAAACTCAACAAATATTTTCTTGGATGAACAGTCTCTCAGTGTCTAGTGAATTTACAATATCTCCTTTTAAATTCATGCTAAAAATTAATTTCAGACTTACAAAGAAAGAACAAACAACAACTTCTTTTATTACCTCCCAAACCTGTTAACACAAACACTTAGGGCCTCTACATAAATAGAGTCGTGTGGGTTGCAAACCATCTGTGTTCACTGCTATTTGCTATTTGCCAAGTATCCGCTTATAGAAACCAGCATTGCCAGGAGTTCCTGGCCATCTAGACCTTCTCTGGACTTTGTTCCCTCTCTGGGAAGGAAGTAAGGTCACAATTCTATTTTGTGCCACAGCATATGGAAAGACAATATGGTAAAGAGGATGAGAGGATGGGTTCTTAATAGACAAATGTGGAACCCCAGCTTCCTACTTCCTGGTTTGTGGCTTGTGGGACAGATATCTCAATTATCCTATCTCAGTTTCCTTTGCTGCCATAAATGAAGATAATAATAATATGTCCTTGCTGGGGTAATGGTAATAGCCATTTGAAAGATTGATATAAAACTTAACAAGAGAACATAAATAAATCATCATTGTATGTAGAATCAGAAAACTTTACATACATATTCCACTGTAGGTTTTATTATGATATTTGTTAGCTTATTTTAATTTCTACCCAATGGTTTTAAAAATAACAGAATGAAATCCACAAAATGGAATTCCATTAAGGTATATACAACCTTCCATTTCTGATTGTATAATTCTTCACTCATCTAAGATAGTTCAACAAACAATCTTGAAGGGTTGTTTTTTTTGTTTTGTTTTTTATTAATCCGGGAAGAAGTTACACTCCTACTGGATAAACTCCTGCAGGGACATCAGATGCGAAGAAAATACAGTGATCAGCTGGGTGGGTGGTTTTATGGTACAAAATTCACCCTGGAACTAACATAGAACAAAACTACATCCAAGTCCCCACGCCCAGACTGACAGTTGCTGTGCTTTCTAAACTTTATTTTCCTCAACTAAATTTAGAGGCTACCTTGAAACAATAAAGCAATCTATTACGACATGAGCTGGAGTGAAACTTTTAAATGAATCTAACTAAATGAAGTATTTAAAAAGCTAACGTTGTTTTCTAAATTGCCAGTGCTGCGAATAAGTGTTTTGTTTCAACGATAGGTATGCAACAGAGCCCTGAAGAAATGTATATACTTGAATTGGAGGGGAAAAAGTTAATTCTCCATATTGTTCAAAAAATGGCGACAATAGAAATATCTTACAGTTCCATAGTACTTGAGGGCTTATATCATTCTATTGCCAAAGAAGCCTTTATTTAACTTCAAGACAGAAGGGAGTGGACCCACCACAGGCACATATAACAAAGAGACAGATGGCTGAACTGGTCACCTGTCTGCAGAAATTATTCACAGAGGACAAAATGAGCAACAGAGACTGAATAAGTCTTATGTGTATTGCTTTAATAACCTCAAACCACCCTTCCTGTTTATAGGATGAATTTCAATCACAGAAGCAAAAAAAGGGGGGGAGGAGAGAATATTTACTACTATCCTCAGAAGAGATGGATGATACGGAATACTCCTATTTGATCATGATGGATGATCCTTGGTCTGTACTCTGGAAAATGAGCAACCTCCCCCAATAAAGCACCTCCCTATAGACTTCTTGAGGAAAAGGAGGGCTCTCTCCTGTCCAAACTTGACAACTGGATTTAATCATGCATAGAAGTAACAAGTCCCTGTGGTTTAGCATCACGCTGACTCTGGACCATCAACACCAATGGCAAATGACTTCAGCTTGGTCCCTGCACTTTGAGTAAAGATAACTGAGAGGGAAAATACCCTGTTTTTCAATATTTATTTGATCATATTTTCAATACAGATCCGCATTCCAGATTACCATTTATTTTATCTGAAATGTATTTCTCCGTTCACCTGGTTCTCAAAACCAGCATCACAAAGGGTAGTGCTGCTCCAGATATTGATGATATTTTCCTGGGTCTCAGGTAAAGTATCCACCAATTCTTGGTAAGCACTTAAAATGTTCATGTTGACTTTGTATTTAAAACATGGATACATGGATGGCTTTGTCAGGAATTAGCTGGAAGGACTAAAGAGGCAACACAAAAGGCCTGACAGGTTAAGAGGGACAACTGGTTAAGTCCTCAAATCTCTAGCAAACATCATTGCTCATGCCACCTAAATTGAAGTGCAATAAGAAATTCATCTGATTCAATACAGTCATCGTAATGTAAATTTCAGAGTTTCCTTGCATATACCACTGAGTTTTTTGATGGAAGGGGAGAAGGGAGATTCACACTGGCAATCTCACAGCAATTATGGTTTTGTTTTTAAAGGAATCTGGTACTGGGGGTATAGCTCAGTGGTAGAACATGTACCTTAGCATGTATATGGACCTGAGATCAATCCTAAACACAAACACACAAAAAGGGGGGAATAATAATTCTTAAATTGAGTGGAAGGTTCATATATATTCATTTATTCATTTTGTTATTTTTATACTTTATACATATTAACATATAAGGAATAGTATTTACATGTGTTTAATAATTAACATAAGCTTTTAAAAAGAAATGAAAAAGTAAATTACAGTATTCAGCAAAGGGGGAAAAATGTTTACACTTAACCAGGCAAGGTGGCACACACTGGCAATTCCAGTACTTTGGAGGCTGAGAAAAGATTCCAGTTTTGCAGCCAGTCTCAGAAATTTAGAGAGGCCTTCCAAAACTAAGTGAGACCCTGTTTCAAAGTAAGAAATAAAATAGGACCAGGAGTGTAGCTCAGAGGTAGGATGCCCTTCTGAGAGATAATGCCAGGTGTGGGTGTAAAATGTGAACTATACCCTGCCACAGCACCTTAATAGCTGGATCTTGAGCAAGGCTTGGTCCGCTCGAGTCCTGCAAGGCAGACAATTTCAAAAGAAGGAATGCATGGCATATCCCACTTTGCTTTATGTTATATTCTGGAAATTTGGGGTGCTTTGGGTTTTGCTTTCACAATTATAAAGGAAAATTTCTTAGAAACACAAGATGGCTGAACAGATTCCTCAATATTAGCTGAAAAAGCAATGCCTCAAGACAACCTATAAGGTATTCATTAACCTTTTACAAACATCAGGAAATGTGCTTTCCAAGCTTAGTTACCAAACAGCCTTATGTTTCCTATCAGCATACAGGTTAGAAACAAAATAAATAAATCAAAGAAACTTAGTTCTACTATTTTATCTATGAGTAAAGAAAGCTTTAAGACAGATAGTTTGCCCACTTCCCCCTCTCTCTGAAGCTTCTCCAGCACAGATTAACTAACTCTAGCTGCCTGAGAAAAAGATAAAAACACTGCTTACAGGAGCTAAACAAATAGTGAAGATTTAAACTAATGGATAGAAACTCTTCGTCGTTAACCTTTAACATTGCTTTGTACTAAAAGATTTTTTATATACGTATTGTATATTGTAACCTTTACATTTTCTTAATCCCATCAAATACCATGGGAAATGGCTTTTCTAGTTAAAGATGTACCCACTCAACCTTAGGAAAAGCAAGTCTGTAAAAATTCCTGTTCTATAAGCCTCATTGTAAAAGATAGTATAAAAAAAAAAAAACAAAAAACAGCTACTACAAGGAATGAATAAACAGATGAGCTTCAACACTGCGTGCAGTGTGAGTGTATTCTGGAGACCTTGTCTCATTCCCCACCTATCGAGGGACCCCCCAACCCCGCTATCTTGAGGGCTGGCTCCTGGCAATACCCAACATCACTACGCCTTGAGACTTCTTCTCCTCCAATACCAAGAATTAAAAGAGAATACAACCTCAGGCAACAGAGAGAAACAATGTAGTAACTAAATGAAGCTCCATGTTTTAATGTGCACACCCTGAGCAAAACTGTGAGAATATGGAACAAGTCTGTGCCTTACAGACTGGTAAGTCTCACACAAAACTATGTAAAGACAAAGGAAAGAAAAGAAAATTGAAGTATTTGATGTACCTCAAGCCTTTGCTACATGAAAAATTTTGATGAGAATTCTGTAATATTTACAACATTTATGTATATATGTATGTATGTATGTATGTATGTGTAGACACACACACACACACATATATGTATATATTCTCAAAAGATTCCTCTATTGAAGTTACCTCTCCACAGTCCAAATGTTAAGAATCTGTCCTTTTAAAAATAAAAAACTGCACATATTACAAACTGAAGTAAGAAACAATTTTGAAAGCCTCAAGCATTTCAGTTTAGTGGCAGGGAATTTGAGAAAGATTCCAAGAGAGAAAAAATCAGAACTCTCTGGTATATTTTTTCGACTAGATGCCTGGGCACAGCAGCAGAACTTGACTAATAGAATTTGCTTTCATCAGAAAAAAAAAATCTGAATTTGGGATGAATTTGTTTGCAGCCATTCACAACCAAATGCATTAAAATTATAATTCAATCAGAGAGACCATACGAGAGTTCATTCCATTGGAAATCATACAACAAATATGATCTTCTACTTTTTAAAACCAATACATGGCTGAAATATGATGCACTGTTTCCATAATAGAAAAATAAGCTTTAATATTTGAATTTACAGGTGGATTTTTTAACCTTTTAAAAAAAATCCTTAGTTGTAAAACCAAGAAAACATTAAAGCTAAAAGGAAATAATAATCGAAGCTTATAAAGCTAAAAATGAAGTCGATTTCTCAAATGCTTGCCCCTTTGCCAATTCTTTCATATTATAACTAGCTATCTGCCTCCATATTTATTTTCAAGTTGAGACTAACCCCAAATTTCTCAGTGCAAACATTGTAATTCATCTCTCTTCCTTCCCCCCCTTTTTCTTTATTTTTTCCTTCCTTCCTTTCTCCCTTCTTTCTTTCCTTTTCTTTTCCTTTCTTTCTTGCTTTAATTCATTTTTCCCAAAGTATTCATTGAATCCTCATTACCTATCAATGTACCAAGGTTTACTTATTCAGTTGTGAGCAAATGAATGAGGCATCTACACTCAACAAGGCTTACAATCTTCTTCCAACCTGTCCCTCACACTGTCAGAAGGGCTGTTTCTAAGAAACAGAATATCACACACTTGTGCACAATTCCCATCGGTTCTCTCCTTCCAAAATATTTTTCCTCCAAACTTCTCATGATCAGGATCTCATTTGCAGCATATCTCACACCATTTTTCATCCTCTCTTTACTGCACTCAAATGTTCTATTCCTCAAACAATCCCTGATTTTTTTCATACCACACTGCCTTGCTTACCTCGTTCCTTCTATGCAACATTGAGTTTGAGTACAACAGGTCACACATTACAATGAAAAGAAATTAATACATTGGATCCTGTTAAAATAAGGTACATAAAGAATGACTATAGGCGTAGTATTTACTGAAGTTAAAATAATGATAGAAGAAATACTTAAGTATAATGTAAACTGTAAGAATACAATTTTTTCCATACAAGGGACAGAGTATGTTACTTGTTTTCTTAGTTGTGAGTTTCTTGAGTTCTTTGTATATTTTAGATATTAGTCCTCTATCAGAGGAGTAGCTGGCAAAAATTCCATAGCACACATATGAAGTTGTTTATACTCCTTAAGATATAGCATAGGAATTTTTATAATAGGCTCATACATTTGCCTTTCCAAGTACTTGGAGCTTCCCCTCTAACATGCCTGTTCTTTACACCAAAGAGATCTAGTACCTCTGCCTTCTATTCTCTGACCTTTCCCTCTCTCTCATTCAATATAGATATAAAGGAAGATGAGAGCTAACAGGACACATAATACCACAAAACACTATTTAGAAAATATTGGCTTAGTAACATTGGGCTGGATGATCTTGGAAAGGCCAATACTGCTATTAGATGTAAAATATGGGATACATGAAACATGTATATATTTATAATGTAGCAAATTAATGATTTTGTGCCTCATAGCTCACTATAGTAGTTTAATCCACACTCTATATTCTTCCAAAGTAAATTTTTGATCATTGGTTTTGCTATAATTAGTATTTTGTATATTCCCCAAGGCCCATGTGTTGAAGGTTTGATTTCTAGCCCAGGGTTGGAAGGTGGTAAAAATTTCAAGAGATGGAGACTAGTAAAAAGAAGTTAGGTCAGTGAGGTATTTCCCTTAAGGGGATATTGAGGCCCAGGTTTCCCTCTTTCTCTCATTTTGCTTCTCAACTGTCATGTGGTGAACAGGCTTCTACTTCAAAACACTCCAACCATGATGCACTGTTTTTACCACAGGCCCAAAGTAGTCAGTCCACATGGACTGAAACTGAAACTGTGAGGGAAAAAAAAATGCATATATTACCTTCAACTAGTACCCAATGTTTCATATACTCTCAAAAATGTTTTGAACATGCACAGGCTGCCAGTTTCTATATAGAGTTCTGGGAATATAAAGATTGTACCCACCCTACAGGATCTACAGTTAATAGTGAGCCAGAATAATTAACAAATACTTGTGTGATAGGCACTATAATAGAGAAATATTTAGTGAAAAGAGAAAAGGTAAGGAAATCACACTTAATGACTGACACTGTGTAAGCAATGGACAAGAAAAATAATCACATAGTCCTGATCTATATTAGAAAAAAAAATCACACATGGGTAAACATACTGCATACATGAATAAAGTCCATATAAGTATTCATTCAGTACAAGGTCCCTTTGTACATGCAGAGATGAACAAGACAAGGAGAGTGGGTCAAAATAGTTAAGAGAAGGGTTTGTTCACATTCAGAGAAGAGTTTCCCTACAAGTTAGCACATTAGGAAAGTGAATGCTAGAAGATTTGAAAAAAAGCATTATGTTTAAGGAAAATTGTGTTTAAACATAAAGGTATATTTTGACATAAAGAAATATGAAGAAACGTTTGTATTAGATAATACCTATTAGGTAAAGAGAACAGAGAACAGCAGAGTAGAGAACAGAATATCACTGAATGGACAGCATTTAGGGACAGAACTCGAATGACTCTAAAGATAAACACATTGAAAGCATTGCTGGTATAAGAAGATAAGAATGTGCGGTGGAACCAACTGGCAAGTCCACAACTTTCCTAGCCCTAAGTTAGGGGCCAAGAATTGAACAGAGGGATTTATTGAAATGTAGGTAGTGGGTTGCAGTTAGTGAGACAAGGGCTCTAGAGCATTATGACAGTATCACTCCTACTACTAACTAGAGACTCTGATGGCATATGGAGGCAAGTGAAACCCATAAGACTATTGGGAGTAGAAGGTAGAATGAAGAAGCTAAAGATATGAGAAAGGTAAAAACTTAGGAGGTACCAGCCGGGCGTGGTGGCGCACGCTTGTAATCCCAGCATTCAGGAGGCTGAGACCGGAGGATCCGGGTTCGAGGCCAGCCTCAGCTACCTAGTGAGGCACTCCACAACTTAGCGAGACCCGGTTTCAAACTATAGAATAAAAAATAGGGCTGGGGGTGTAGCTCAGAGGTAGAATGCCCCTGAGTTCAATCCCCAGTCCCGCAAAAAAAAAAAAACAACTTAGGAGGTGCTAACAGCAAAAAGAACTAACTCACTTTTCTAGGTGGTCAGTACTTTGAGGAAGTCAAAGCATCAGGAAGAAACATACCATGAAAGTCAAATTCATCAAGAATAATGCCCAGTATGCATAATGAAGACTACAAGGGAGAAAGTCAGTTCGAAATGCTTTGCATACCCTGAAGGTCAGTTGGTGCTGATAAAGAGGATGGGAGTGGTATACTATAAAAGATGTAGACATTCAAAAAAGAAATACCACTGAACAATGACTACAGAATTATGACCTAATTCTAGGAACAAATGGATTAAGAAAAAATTGTTCACGAAGAAGACTTTAAGAGATTATATATTAATATGTTATGTACAAATTTTAGTTAGGGCATAGATATTGAAGCTGTATGGCACTTTGTTCATATTAAGTACATATGTAGACAATGGTGTCCCTATGTGATAGTAATTAATCATTTGTAATCTACTTGGAATCAAATGTGTCCTCAGAAATAAATGCTATTTATATAAACACACATCTTGTCTACCATACAAAGGCTCAGAAGTAAATAAATCATACTTCCCTTCCCTCTGATTAGTAAACTGACTATAAAGACAAAAAGCATTTCCATGTGAGGCCATCTTACAATGAATTTAAATCTTCATTATCTAAATATTCCAGCTAAATTCTTACGTACTCAGAAAAAGCTAGAGTATGAAAGCACAGATTCCTTACATAATGATTCTCAGAAGTGCCAGTGCATAAGATGGCTGAAATGTCCCCTTCAGTTTCCCTCTTCTCCAATCCCCTGCCCACACATTAAGTAATCATACGCATCAGACTTCCTGTCCTTCAATATCAGCTTCATAGGTTCCAAAGAGCTAACAGCATTCTGCTTGTTGGAACTGATTATCAAAATCACCATGATTAAGATTTTGGCCTAAACCCCCCAGTGTTCACAGCTGAGCCCATTATGGTGAGCTCCTGGGAAACAGGGATGTAATGATGTCCCTGAGAAAGGGCTTCTTGTTCAGTCAAACCCCCCTGGAGATCAATACGCAGTCATCTTCCCAGGACAGGCAATAATTAGCATATTAGGGCACTTAGATAATAAACCAGAAACTCCATAGTTATTTTTTTTTTTTTCCGGGAAAAATTTTGCTGTGAACAGGGAATAAGAGGTTGACTACAGGCTTTCTACTCCCTGGCCTCATGTTCAAAGTTAAAGTAGGTCAGTATGGAATATGGCCTAGCCTAGCCTGGCCTGAGACTCTGGGGAGAAGTGACTATGGCATTATTATCTGTAAATAATCCATGGCGAAATCTAAGTTAGGTTATATTTCACTGCCTTAAATAAGTGAGTTTAAAAATAATATCTATAAGGTTAAAGTAGTCTATTAAGACTTCTGATAGTTAACATAGACTGCAAGGATTGTGAATTGTTCCCTCACTCTTACAAGTGACAAGAACCAGAGATTCAATGGCCAGGAATTCTTCTATGTTCCAGGCAGGGACTAAAAATAGAATCTGAGATAACTGAAGGTACCAGAATGCCTCCGCATGCTCTGAAAAGCCTGTGGAAGTTCTGTATCACCTTTCAAATATCTGCAAGTTTGCAGGAAAGGTAGTAGGTCCTCTAAAACCTGCTGAGGATTTGGTTGAATTATACAAACCTATAATTAGAAATATATTTAAATTTAAAATTAGAATACACAGAACACATGTGCTATTTGAATAATTGAATCGCAGTAACCCTACCATACATCCACCCACAAGACAAGTTAACCTCAACTCTAGAGGAAACGATAGCACAATGTAGGAAAATTGGGTCTCCAGGGAATATGGTAACTACATGATAACAGTGGTAATTAATCTCCTCAAAATTCTACTTGTTATTTATTAGTGATATTTCTCTTTAACAGAAAGTTTTGTTCTGTTTTTTTCTTTCTCTTAGAAACATAAACTGCTACTAGAGAGCTTCACAAACTCTTTCCCAGGTCTGAGACTCTGGTTTGCACCCACTATTTCTAGTCCTGTTTATTCACAAAGCTGGGATACCTGCAAGCTGGCACTGTGAGGCTGAGCTGTATTCATTGCCAAAGGCCATGTAGTCAGGAAGGGAAGGTGCCAAGGTTACAACCCACCTCTCCTTCTCACCTCCACACTAATCCCCTTCAGATGCTGATGCTGGGCCAAGTTGTTTCTCTGTTCTGAAAAGACTCAAGGGAATAGAGAAATCTTGTACTGAGCATTCAAGGTCCCAAGGAGGAAGGGTCCCAGGTTCCAGGGAGGAAAAACTGCAGCAGCAAGAGAATAATGACAACAGAACACGCTGATGACAGAGAGAAGACTGACCTTCCTAGAGAAAACAGTAAACCATGAATACCAGAGACACCATTCAAGGGTCCAATTTCTTTTTTTTTTTTTTTTTTTCTTTTTTTGTGGTACTGGGGATTGAACTCAGGGGCATTCTACCTCCAAGCTATATCCCCAGCCCTATTTTTTATTCTTTATTTTGAAACAGGGTCTCACTAAGTTGCAGAGTGCCTCACTAGGTAGCTGAGGCTGGCCGCGAACCTGGATCCTCCAGTCTCAGCCTCCCAAGTGCTGGGATTACAAGTGTGTGTCACCACACCAGCTTCAAGGGTCCAATTTCAAAAAGAAGATTCTAATAGCCGGGCGTGGTGGCGCACGCTTGTAATCCGAGCATTCGGGAGGCTGAGACCAGAGGATCCGGGTTCGCAGCCAGCCTCAGCTACCTAGTGAGGCACTCCGCAACTTAGTGAGACCCTGTTTCAAAAATAAAGAATAAAAAATAGGACTAGGGGGTGTAGCTCGGAGGTAGAATGCCCCTGGGTTCACTCCCTAGTACCGCAAAAAAAAAAAAAAAAAAGAAGATTCTAGAAGACTTTGAAAGTCAAGTGTAGGTTTTGTATCATAGTGAGAAAAGACCACTGACATCTCATGAGCCACAGAGTAAAAACTCAAAACAAGTATTTGGAGAAGATTATTCTGTGACTGAAAAACAGGGTAGATTTCAGAAATATAAGTAGATAGACCGCCAAGGGGGAGCTCGAAGACTGTCAAGGGAAACAATGAGGAGACTCTTTCTCAATCCATTCTGTTGCCCAGCTGATTTTCACTACCCTGCCTTCAAGAAAGTTTCAGAGCAACTTACTCCTTCCTACCTTGTTGGAGGTCTGAAGAATCTACCATCAAAACATTCCTTGTGACAAGAGATAGAGCTTTAGGAAATATAGCCACAATTGCATATCACCTAGGAAACCAAATATAACTAAATGCAAAATGTTACCCCACACTGAGAAATAGCTGTGAAATTTGGTTATAGCTGTGCTTATTGTTCATTAAGGTTTATATAATAGGAAAATAAGCTAAATTAATCCAAATGCAAATTAAATAAGTTAGATCTTGGAAATACATGTGGTGTGCTGTGAGGTTGGAATAAAGCCTCTAACAACCCTGGAAGTTTATTTGGTTAAACTCAATTGTTTTAATGCATTTCTTTTAATTTGTTCTGTTCTTAGGATTTTCTGTGAGTCTGGACAATAGGCATAAGTGCATGATATATATGTTGAACTGCAGGTTTTTTTTTCAAAGCCCCTCCCATTCCCTGCAGTGCCAGGGCACTGATGTGGATGTTAACTGGATGACACACTTGAGTACCAGCATAAGGAAGCCATATGGGAATTGTACGTGTGGGGAGGAGAAAGAAAGCTTACTCTCAAGGATAGACAAATCCCAGATGACATCTCCCTGCCTAAATTCTTTTTCAGAGATAAAATTATAACCCACATATTGAGAATTTAGATGGGATAAAGGGACTTCCTGCCAAACATCCTCAAAGACAGACAGATACCTGATCTATGGCCCAGACAGACACATAACCTTTACGATTACAGAAATACAATTGACTGAGACCAGCCAAGAACTCACACATATGACTCTGTAAGACACAGAAACAAAGGTGTTTGGATAGAAAACTGATTTCAGAACAGTTGGTAAAAACAATCCTAAAGGAAATGTATATTTGTTTGTAATGTTTGCATATATATATATATATATATATATATATATATATATATATATATATAAACAAGTATATATATATAAACAAGTATGAATATATAAACAAGTATGAATATATAAACAAGTATATACATACATACTTGTTTTTATGTATCTGAACATGTATTGGGCTTATGCATGTAAGGCTACTGGTATAAAACTGCCATTTTAGATTAAGTTGAGGAATGAATTCAAAGACCATCCAGTGAATTTACTGGAAAATAATGCCTTAGAGACAGATGCTGTTATTTCTTCCCAATGCTTCTAAGAGCTGTTACAAAGAGTAACTAGTAACTTTGTAGGTTTAGCCAAATTCTCCTACAGAATTTGTAACCCAGGGTGCACAAAAATCATGGAAGCTTCATGTTTTATATTTTTCAGTCTATGTTGCATCTAAATTTTTCAATTGCATAGCCTTGGCTTGACCAACATAAAACAGAGGGGAAATTGATGGATGATGTTTGAGTACAAGAGTTCTAATGTCTCACTAGATCTCTAGAGCACTAGACCATTATAACAAACTCATCATAGAAAATAAACCGCAATGTTTCTTTGGAAGTGAAGTCACAGAAAAAAAAATCTATTTAGGATCAAGATACACTTTCCTTATATACATTATAAGGGCCTTTTCCCTCCAACCACAATCCACTATAAAACCATTTCACTTGTATGTAAATGTGTCAATGTATAACTATTCAGAAACTACAAGTTTTCTGTGAGAAGAAAGAAGGGCAAGAGAGAAAAAAATGAAAACATCTTGACATTTCCATTTTTCATCTGGAGAAAATTACATATTGGGATGCTCATTATAACTCTTGTATGCCTAAATGCATTCCTTCTGGCAAGAAAACACCTAGTCCGGCTGGAAATACCATTCATTTCATGAAAAGAACACTAGGACCTTTACACAACTCAGACTTAAAATATGCATGGCTGTCATTCCTCCAACAAATATATTTTGAATGTCTATTATGTACTTGACACTAAGCATATTCTAAACAAGGTCATATTAATAATTGATAAAATTACGTGGCGCTTTTTATACCACCTTGTACTTTTATGTGTTTTCCAGGTTTTCAACAGTGGGCTTGTATAATTTTATCATAAAAAAACCCTCAGTTAATAGTAAAAAGCATCAACAATGTAAGGTTCCTTAACTTTTGTAAACATGCAACAAAATAAGGAATGTGGACCGGTGCCTGGTGACCAAAATAAAGAGAATTAATGACCAAAACAGTACCTGGCATAGAAATATCTCCACTTTCCTTAGTCTCCAAATACTTTGTTTGAAAACATTTTCTAATTTCATTTGGCAAAGAGACATGGATCCGGTGGCAGATATCCACAGGATAAAGGTAGATGAGAAAACAAACCACAATTCTAAGTAAAGAAAATAATAAGAAAGACTAGCTACACAAGCCAAATCATCCTTGCACCCACTGAGCTTAATCAACTGTTATCAGAGGACTGAAGGGAAAAAGCAACAGGGACCTCATAAGAGAAACTCAAATGAAGGAATGCTTGATGGAGACATATTTGCAGGTACTTAACTAGCTTTATGTAGCTTCTTAGAGCATTTTCCTTAGCTGCATAAGGTTATCTGATGGCAGAAGTCCTGTAACTAGAATTGAAGTCTTTTCCAATAAATAAGTAAATAAGATCTCAGAATATTCCACACTGCCAGGGCCATTCTGGGCCTCATGCAAAGATTCAAATCATTCTGAGAATTTGGTGTAAGACAAATCCCCACCACCACCACCTTTGAGTGCACAGGTAAAGTCAGAATGAAACAGGTTAACATCCCCTGGCAACCTATGTGAAATGATGGAGATTAGATCCACAATTGACCTGATGCAACTAGGAAAAAAACAACACATGAAGCAATGGCTTGCAAAACACTGAACTTGGGCAAAGATTGGTGGTGATTGCTAAAAGAGAGCAAATGAGCCCTGAGATTGGCCCAGTTTACTGTCTGGAGAGAATGTCTGTGCCATGGAGAAGGGGTGGGATCCTAGGACTGATAGTTAAGAGAGACATAGGTGGCTAGAATGGAAAGCCAACATGATGAATATTAGAAAAATCACACATATATAGAGGAAATAGACATGAAAGATTACATACTACAATTTGCCATGTAATATGCCATATATATGCATATATGAATATGAATATATACAAGTAATGTATACTAATACAAATTCAAATAGTGATGGCCTTAAAGGGGAAAAAATGAACTGGAAGGGGCATAACAGAAGTCTCAGGGATAATGGAACTGTCCTTTATCCTAGCTGTGGTATTGGTCATAGGTGTATAAACCTTTGTCATAATACATATAAGATCTGTACATCTTGCTGAATGCAAATTTTACCTCAATAAAAAAAATGCTCTTCTCCTCCCTTAAAATAGAAGTAAAAGAGAATAATGAAGGAAAAAAACAAATTATATTTATTGGCTCTATTTTACACCAGAAGATAAAGTTGTTTGCATCTTTTTTGCCTTTAGATGTGGGAATAAATGTAGGAAATGATGAGTTTATATTGGAAAATACATTAAATTGTACCTCTATGTGACTAACAAGGCAATATAAAATTATCTTCTGTGAGCCAATAGACTTTCAGCAGATTATTGCCATTACTATCAATAAGTAACTAGCCAAATACATCAGAAATAAATGGGCTATAATGAAACATAAGCAATAAAATTTGTCTACAAATGCAGCATGCTGAAGATGGTTGAAATGAAATTAGTGAGGCTACAAATTCTAACAACTCATAATAATCCCTGGCAAGTTATAAGACCCTAAATTGTGGAGACTATTTCTCCTTGAGTCATAGGTCCAAGTGTCAACTGGAATTTGAAGAAACTCATGTTTCACCTGTGAGTCCGAGCTCATGTTCATGGAGGATGATGCAAAACTAAAGCTACAGAGTCAGCTTGATATTGCACATGTATTAATATCAACTGTCAGCACCCCTGCTATCAGGGCAACTATAAGTAAGAGTGACTTCTTTGAACAACAAGAAAAACCCCACATCTATTGAGTTGTTCCTGAGAGAACCTATAACTTAATGTGTGCTCTTAGAAGACCCTGGGTTGAATTGCCATCCTCTGGCTTCCTTTAGGCTACCTTGTCAATCTGTGGGGCTAACAATAATAATAATAATAATAATAATAATAATAATAATAATACCATATGCAAAGAAATAACTTTGGGCATTTCCTTTGATGCTGCCTACCATGAATGCTTCTCTTATGTCTGTCTTACCTTCTGGATCTTGTACATTATGGTACCCTATGGCTCAGCCTTTTTGACTTCTCAAGACTCAGTCCCCTGACTGCCTTAGATGCATTAAGTGTGTAAAACAGCTCTCGTTTAATGTAACATTTGGTCTTGCTACCTGAACAGATCAGTCTTTATGATGCCCTTATTTAATGGGAATAAAGTAAAAATGAAAAAATATAGCATCTCCCTAAATAACTATACAGGCACCAGAAATTACAGTCTAATTGATGCTAACAAATGTAGGTAAGCTCTGTGACTGGTGTGAATCTAAATCCCTGTGCATTTAGATGAAACTTCATCAGGAAGCTCCCCTGGAGGCACTTGAAAGACATGGACAGTCAAGAGCACACATTTGCAATGAGATATAACTGAAACTTTGTCCCGCAACTCATAGGCTTTTTTTGGAATTTTATTGGTGCAAAATAATTATACAGAGTGGGGAGATTCAAATTCAATACATTCATACATGTATATAACATCTCTTGGTGTGGTTCTCTCCTAACCTCTTCCTGCTACCACCTCCCCCTTCCCAGTATGTACTAGTAAGGTTGTTAGTGGTACCTTCATATATGGACCTTGTATTATTTGGTCTATTTTTCCTCAAGCCTCTTTTTTCCCCTCCCCTCCTTCTTCTTCTGATACTCTTCCACCATCCTACTGGCCTTCCTCCTTATCATCATGAAGTACCTTTTTTTTTTATATTTTCTCTTTAGCTTTCATGTATGAGAGGAAACATAAGGCCTTTGACTTCCTGAAACCAGTTGATTTCACATTAGCATAATGTTCTCCAGTTCCACTCATTTTCCTGCAAATAACATAATTTTGTTCTTCTTCATGGCTGATGAAAACTCCATTGTGTGTATAGACCACATTTTCCCATAGTTTTGTCACTTTGATCAAATCACTTGCTTTGCCCATGTCTCTATTCTTCCTTCTGGGAGACTAGTATCACAATAGCATCTGTCTTCTGAGGTTGTTGTGAGGTTTAAATGACAATTGAATTCAGCACAGTTACTAGCACATTATTAAGTGATTAAAAAGTAAAAGGCAATTGCATATGAGAAAAGTATTCAAGGTAAAAGAGGATTTGAAACTGAATATATAGTGAGGATATTAATAAAAATTGCCTAAAATGTAGAAAAAGGTGAGAGGAATAACTGTGTGCCCTTTCAACATCATATAAGGACATTGTCTAACAGATTCAATGAAGAAATATTTAATTCCATGGGAGGATGTACCTGTGTTTAACACTGGTACTTACTATTAATTGGAGCCCAGATTCTGTGAGATAATCTGTAGACTTTTGTTCAGTAGTGATATACATGTTTAGTAGAAATATATTGTCAAAGGCTAAATAAATGATTTGTACAGTATGAGACATTCACTAGTTTTATAGCTAATCTAAATTTGTATTCTAATCATTTTAAGTGCCTATAAATATCTAGTTCTTCAAATATTCATTTGCCATCTTGTTGTTTATACTTTTACCATCTTGTTGTTTCCCTTGATAAGGAGTTAAGTAAATTTGACACACATTCATTCTATATTTGTATGAGTGTTGTTTTTAACTTTATGAAAATTAATGTTTGTAGGAGTCATGTTTTTAACTTTTTGCAAATTATATCAAAGAGTAGACAACAGTTCTGGAAGGGCTATTTAATGTGCTATGTCCTACACTTCACAGTTAATGGATTCAATCTATCTTTACAAAACTCTTACAAGATAGGACCTATAAGCCTCTACATTTTAGAAACAGATATTAATCTGTCCAAGGTAATGCATGATATTAAGTGACAGAAGCAAGAGTTGACACAGATCCTCTAACTCCACATCAGTGGCCTCATCCACTATTCTATATATCAGAATTGCAATAAAATAAAAACATGGAAATCAAATGTTCTAGATCTACAAAGCATTAAAATAAAAATAATTGGGGATAAAGGTGAATATTCTAATTCTATAAAATAAGGATAGTCTAATTCGGATGGCCTCACTTGAAGAGTAAGACAGAAACACTTAAAGTGTTCAAAATTTATCAGAAGATGATAAAATTGTCAATCAAGAACCAATCCTATGCCTTACATGATTTGTTTGGCTGTCAAGAGTTGCTCATATGGAATTAAGCACCTTAATCTAGTAATTAACATGGATGTTAAACTTTCATTATTTCTAATAATTACTACATAGTAGCAAAGCTAATAAGACTGTGAGCTTTCATATCAAACAGACCAATTTTCAAGTCCTCACTATTTCCTGTGACCTCAGTTTTATTATTGATACAATCAAGATCATAGTCATGTCCTGTCATGTTTCTGAGGAATTTAGGAAATGATTAAAGGGATTAAGACATCTTTATAAATACCCTATTGTAGTCCCACAAAAATGATAAAGACTTAAAGAATGTCAAATATCACTAATACTACTAATAAAAACTACTAACACTCCTAAAGTATCTATTATGTTCTTTGTATAATACCGAAGTTTCAAGTGGCTAAGTGGATAATATTTTCACAGTTTTAGGAGTCAGGACTGGCATTTAAATCAATTTGATACTATAGCCAATTAAATTAATGGCTATTCTATGATATTTTTATGATTTAATAAGTTACATACACTACTCATCAACATTTAACAATTTTGCCTCATTATAAATAAGATCCCAATATCAATATTCACATTAATGAATGACATTAAGATTTGGGTCCTATTGGGCCTACACCCAGGGCAGTAATGGATTCAACCTGGAAGGGAGGGATTTCCCCCCAAATGTTGAGTAGTAAAATTTGCATTCTAATAAAGGTGTTTAGGACATCAAATGATTTTTATTTTTATTTTCAGTTTGAAAAGCACATGGCATGAAATGTTAAACCAGATAAAGCAAAATACAAATCTTAAAGATCTTAGTTATAAATGCTTAAAGATCGAAAAGTGCCAGAATGGTTAGAATGTTTCATATTTCATGTTTCTCTCTCTCTCCCTCTCTCTCTCTCGCTCTCGCTCTCGCTCTAGGTACTGGGGATTGAGCTCAGGGACATTCTACTTCCGAGCTATACCCCCAGCCCTATTTTTTATTCTTTATTTGAAACAGGGTCTCACTAAGTTGCGGAGTATCTCACTAGGTAGCTGAGGCTGGCTGCTATCCCGAATCCTCCAGTCTCAGCCTCCCAAATGCTGGGATTACAAGCATGCACTACCACGCCCGGCTCTCTCTCCTTTCTTGCTGGAATCCTGCCTATCCTTTCCAACCTGCTTCTGCACCATATTTGCTCACAAGGCACTTACAAATTTTTCAAAGCTCATTCTTCAGTGAAAGCTGTCCTAAGAGCAGCTGTACCTCTTCATAGCATTTTAACTTCAGGAACAGTTGCTGCTATTCCATGTTATTCAACTTTATAAATCCTTACTAAATCCTACTAAATACCCTACTACAGTCCCACAAAAATGATAAAGACTTAAAGAATGTCAAATATCACTAATGCTACTAATTTCTATTGAAATTAGTAAATTTCTATTAAAACACCTTCAGATGTGTCTGGCCACCTTAGACTGCAATGCCTTTGAGAAAAGAACAATATCTTATCTGTGGTCATATATACAAATAAAAATTATTCACCAATGAGTAAATAAATGACAAAAAATGTTCTGTAAGTGTCTTATAAGTAAACTCAAATAGGGTCTATTTGCTGGACAGACAGGATCTGAAAACGGGTATAAACACATGTCCAAAAACATGGACACACTATAATAACATAATGTTTATGTCTACATATGGAACCAGGAGACAGAATTAGTATATACACATTTGTTTCCTTGTTTATACACTAAGCAATGCATATACTGCTTTTTTTCTGAAGCCTGAATAGGAAATGTGTTTTAACAGAGTTAATCAATATGCCAACCTACATTAAAAAAATAAATAAACCCACACAATAAATAAAAAGCAAAAGGCCAATCAATAGCCAACAGTGCAGCTTAACAGCCACTCCAGCAGAAAACCGTCTGAAAAGGCGCTTCACACTCCACGATCCGCACGATCCACAGCTGCTTGCTATTGATTTGTTGCAAGCAAAGAACATCTATTATCGCATGCCAGTGTGAACCTAGCAATTTTTCCAACAAGTAGCCTGCAATGTATGACTAGCAATGTAGCACAGGATAGCTGTCTGTGGAAGATGGCCTGCATTCCATTCTCCTCATCCCACAAAGCCAACGCAAAAGCCTGATTCTCAAACCCAGGAAACTGATGTGTGTTAAGAACTCATGTGCTATGGGCTGGGGCTGTACACATGTGCTTCTCCAGAGCATAAAAGCAATAGTGAGATTCCCAAATTATATGCAACTCAAAAGAATTGTCAAGCACATGGTAAAAGAAAACAGTGCCATTACCGGATAGATATGAGATGTTTAAAACTGCTATATTCACAAAGTCCCTAAAAAATGACAATTCTTTTATATATATGTAGGGTACATGTGTAATAAGTGGATTTTGTGCAATGTTTTTTGATAAGATAGAAGAACAAAACAGCAGGCTGAGTGACATTACCACAGAATATGAAAGAGGGATTCTAGATTCTCCTGATGGCGCAAACGCAACAACATGCTGGAATGCACAGGCTCTCGGTCTCTATATAAAATACCAGTAAGAATCCAATGTCCAAAAAGAATGTTCCTATAGAACTCTAATAATGTTCTAATTCTTACATTGTTTTTAAAGGCAGCCCTCAAATATGTGTCATTAGGTTGACTATCAGGTGGCGCTCATCCACTGAGATATCAGACCCTTTGTTTTAAATTTTTCAGGAAAATTAAAGATTATCTTTGGAAAATATCACTTATGTGTCCTTTCCTATATCTTACTGGATCCTATTTAACTCAAAGTTGCTTCAGAAATGATTAATTGTGTGACAGTTTCAAAGCAGCTTTAAAAGTCAACCCAATGGAAAGAAACTCCCCGTGATTTTACTATTACATGAAATGATAGACAATCATATCTAAAACTCTGAAAATCAATCAGTAAATCAATTATACTTGACTTTCAAATAGTATGATTTTTGTTTCCTATCCCATGCAAGGGAGTCATTCTTACACAAGGTAATCAGCTCCAGAAAATATGTGTCTCACCTTTACAATCATCATGTCTTTCAAAATTGAGTCTGAAATTCAACCCACCTGCTCACACAAAGAATTATGGAATAAAGTGAAGACCATCTATGTTTGATCTACTCATACTAAATGAGATGAAATTTTAAAATATACATTCTACACCTGCAGGCAACATCTATGTGACAACATTTTAAAATTGGCAAACAAACACTGTATTTGATAAATAAGCAAGAAAAGAACAAAGGCTGCAAGTGATAGAACCAATATCAGAAGAAGTGAGGAAGGCCCTAAAATACACACATTTCTTTAGAACCTTACAAGTAGTTCCCAGATATAATTAACTTATTTGCACATAATGGAATAAACACTTATTTTCAAAAATATAAAACCTAGCCATTTCTCTGTTGAAAGTTTCTATTCTTAAATGTGTAGAAATAAGCTGATATGTTTCCATGTCCATCATTTGAGGATCAATCTGCCTCCCTGAGAAACAGCTCATGAAAAATTAAAGATTCAAAATTTTTTTTGTCTAAAAAAAACATTGCCATTAGATTCTAACTCTAACAAATTCATATGATGTTGCAGAAATATTTAAAGAAATAAATTTTATTTTAGAGTCTACATAATATTTTTCTCCCAAGAATTATATAAAGACCAGATTTCATTGAAGTTATAATGTCCTGACACATTTGTGTTATTTGTGACATGTAATCAAAGCAATTATTAACTGTCTCTACACTCTTCCACATAAAATTCAATCCCACATCTTTATCCTTCCTTCCTATTCCTCTTCCTTTAACTGTTTTCATTCCTTCTCTTTTATTTGCAATTCCCCCATATTTTTATCAGTGCTAAGCATAAACTCATCTGCTAGTGAAAGTGAAAGTTAACACTCCATTCCTTATATAGGCTAAGCTACCAAGAATTTATTAACATAGGTGAACGCAGAGAATATCAAGTGGGTAACTTCATTTAGAAGACATTTGTGAAAAGAATCAGGAAATTTCAAAACTAAGGTTTAAAGTTGATATAGGAAATAATGGTCTATGATGTAAAGTAGTAAAGCTGATTTTACATTTGGAACAACTGGCTCTGATACTAATTCAAAAAGAGAAGCTTCTCCAAATATCCTGAATGCCAATCTTTGGCATTTGTTATATGAATTACAGGGACATCCATTGTAACAATTTTAAGCAAGCTATCATTTTACATGTGATGTTAGGTTTTGTTAAAAGTTTATATTCGAAATTTACAGTTACATCCTACATGCCTTAATTCTGTATATTTATCCCATTCTGAAATTAAAATGCACTTGTTTCACTTCCATATTGCCATCCAATAATAGAAGCCCTGGTATTCTCTTCAGGAGAGAACTAGGCAGGCAGATTCTGTTAGCAATTAGTGCTGCTAGGTTTTCTACCAACAAAAGACTCAGCTACATTGTTTACAAAATAAAACCTAAAATGCATTGCCCTAAACCTGGATGTCTTAAAAACTTTGGAAGCATGAGAAGCTAGTGCCACAAAGGAAAGCAGACATTTTTCCAGTCCTAATTCTAGTACTTCATTATATACCAACAAATTCCCTGAGTCAGATAATGTGGTAGTCCACATCCTCGACTGAGACACAATCTGTTCTTGACAAAATCAGAAACAATCCTGGAAAGTTGGAATGAATTCCAGTTGATTTTCACCAGAAAACACTTGCCCTTGAGTCAAGTGAAATTGTCAATGACAGAAAAAATATATACATACCTTCTGAAGACTGTGCACATCCACTGCAGTGACTTACCTTCCTGCCTTTTCTCTGCAGAATCTCTTTATGACTTTTTAATTTTTTATTTATTTTATTTTTTTTTACCCACAGTGGGATATGTGTATATGTAATACGGAGTAAACTTGTGAGGATAAAGAAGCATTTTTCAACCAGTTATTAGGAAAAAAAAAAAAAACCTTCCTAGTAAGTCCTATGCAGACAAATTGGAGGGAAAAGAAAAGGCATGTAGCACAATTCTTCAGGTACCCTGGATAGGTCCATAATTGCCTGTTTCAGAGTAAAACAGTGTGTCTAAATCATAAATATGGAAACAAGATTTTCAGTAACACCAAAATACTTGGCAAGTGCAATCTGATGCCAAACCCTTCTGTAGATGCTGTATCCTTCACATCACAGATATAGAGGCATATGCTTATGTTTAGATGAATGAGTATCGTATAATTTTCTCTCTAGATTGCCAGATTCCCCATTTGTTTCTCCTTAATGTATCGTAAGAGAATAAAAGAACATATGTGGCAAAAAGCTACTGAGAAAAATGGAAACAAGAACTGCAAGAGACCTCTATACGCATGATAAAAGTTGAGAAACGAGGAACCAAGAAAAAAAATAGACATAAGGGGCATGGCATTGCAACTGCACCTGCTTCTATGTGGACACACTATAATATGAGTTTACCATTTTCCTCAGTAATAACGTGCATGTTTTCCTATAAACCAAGCAGTCAATGAGTTTGAATTGTAAAGCAAATTTCTACTATGAAGGCTGAATTTAGAAAATTATATGATCAACAGGGCTCAGTACGTCAAGGCTTTTCAACAAATCAAAGCACTTGTTTATCTTTAATATGACCATGTTAGGAAAATAACATGAGAAGGAAGTGGGGATACATATTATAGATTCCCACAGCACTGAAATCTCTCCATCAGTACAAGAATAACTTCCAAGAACTCAGTCCTGCCTTAGAACTAAATCAGCAGAGGTATCTGAAGCATCACTAGTGGGCAGAAATAACAATCACAATATTCTCTTCCAATATGAGCCAAATACAAAAATAGACACATAGAACATACTCACAAAGTATATATAAACATAATGGCTAGGTATGCATAAGCAAAAATACCAATACATCTAGCTAGTGAAATCTCTGTCTTATACTTGAAAGACCCCCCCCCATCCCCACAAGTGCTATGAAGAGAGAGGGAAAGAAAAAAAAAAAAAACAAACCTCTGCATGTCTATTATTTAGGAGGCCTAAGAAGCTATCTAAATTCAGACTACTTGAGAAAATCCCACATTCCTTAAATATCTTTTAAATTCTAGGCAATGCAAATGGAGAGAGGCTCAAACTTGCTACTCAGATGATGTAATCAATGGACAATTGAAACTTACACAGAAACCTGTCCTCAATAGTTCTTTCGCTTCTCAGTCAAAGGTATTTTAGTGCAACAGAAAAACAGAGGGTTAAAAACCTGAGAGAATGGTCAGTATTATTGAGCAAGAAATGTCTCTTTGCTTTTCCCATAAGAACACTAATTATTTGTTTTTCAAGTTTCTTGAAGAGAGAATTATTTATGAATCCTTCAGAAAAGCATTTTTAAAGCATACTGTCCCTTAAGGTTTTCACAAACTTCTGAACCTTTTAAAAATTTCCCCATTAAGAAAAGGTTGTACTCACGATCGTTGCACTGGTTTCCAGAATACGAGGTCATGGAGCAGTCACAGGTGAAGCCTTCCCACTGCTGCATGCAAACCCCCTGGTTGGCGCATGAATCTTCCTGGCAGGTGGTACTGGGTCCTAGGAAAGCACAAGGGGAGGGAGAAAGAAGGAGAGAAAGAAAACACATTAAAAACCAGTCAAATTCAAAGAAATCACCTAAACCAACCATTCTCATGCCCCCAAACATTCAAAAACACAACCACCAAAAATGCCAACTCCATCACATGCAACACGAATTCAGTATTTACGAAAGATGACAGAAATACACATTTAGCCACAAACTCTCAACAATTACACATAGAAGGGAGAGGGCTGAATACACTGTTCTCCTATAGGCAGACTTTGCTAAAGAGTTTCATCTCTACCATTCAACTAGAAAAAGACTTCATTTGGAGCATGGTCTTTCTGAATGCATAATGCTAAAGGAGAAAAAAAGATTGCATTTTCATGATTCTGATCTTTGGGTACAGGGACATCTATTATCCCTGGATACAATAAGGTACAATGTTTTTTCCTAAAACTAAAATTTCCTAAATCTACTTTGTGACATTCAAAGGTTGCTGCTAGAAGAGGAGGAAGATAAAGTGGAAGAGAAGGATGTACCTGACACTTACTGTTTTGTAGGTGATAAGCACTAAACACTAGGCAATTTATCAACATCATCTCATTAAACTCTCCAGTGACTCTAAGTGGTAGGTAATTATGATTATTTCCAGTTGATATTAAAACTGAGCTCAGAGAGGTAAAAATAATTTACCCAAGGTCATACATTTTGTTGAAAATGCTTATATCCACTATCTTTGAGACGATGCTCTTAACTACAGGAGTGGTCCTCCAAGTGCAGCCCTAGGACCAACCTCAACTTGGAATTTGTTAGAAATGCAAAGTCTTAGGCTGCATCCCAGATTTATTGAATTAAAGCTTTAGAGGGGGGAACAAAACTATTTCTGCCAGCTCCCAAGAAATTTGGATGTGGCCTACAGTTTAAGAACCATTACTTTGCACCATGATACTGCTTAGGAGTTGAGAAGCGTGTCTTCTTGAATGGAGTGTGCATCTACCACAAGATTCAAAGTAGGATTATTTGGATATAGAAAGAAAATATTTAAAATATTCTACTAATTTTTCATTTCATTTTTAATTATATTGTCTTTCATATGCTAATAATATATAAGTAGAAAGATATATGTGTATAATTTATAAATAAGTATACTGTTACAATTTGGATATAGAATTCACCTAGAGAAGCTCTTCTGCTAGCCAATGCAGCTAGGTTCAGAGGTAGGAAATGGCTGGAGGAGGTGGCTGGCTGAAGACTTGCTCTTGGGTACTATATCTGTCCCTACCCCCTGTCCCACCTCTCTCTCTTTCCTGGTCACCAGGAGGCAAGAGTAACTTTACCTCCACCACGCCCTGAGGCCCTCCCACTGGGCTGTTTCTGCCTTGCAGCCAGCCAACCTTGGACTAAAACCTCTCAAACTGTGAGTCAAATAAACCTCTCTTCTTCTAAATTGTACTTGCCAGGTATTCTGGTCACAGTGACAAAAAAGTTGTCTAAAATATATACCTATTTGGGAGGCATTTACACAATCTTTTAATAATGGGAGTGAATTTTTTTTTTAAAGTTTGACAATCTCTGCCTTACAGATTGTCATTAAAATATGTCTTTAGGTCAGCCTGGAACTTCTTTTTAACCAATCTCTTTTTAAATCCTAATTTCTGCCTTAACCTTGAGATTAAAAATAAACCTATACCTTTGGAAATAGCTGAGCTAATAAGAAATATCTTAATATTCAGGCTAACTCCATGGAATTCTCAGAAAGCCTTAGCAAGAGGTGGAGCCCCCTGACTCATCAAATCTATTAGTCAGGAATTAATACATAAAAGCACTTGGTAGAATTTTAAAAAATATTGCATATATATACATATATATTGCAATGACTGCATTTTTGCAATTTTTAAGTTCAGCATACACAGGGACAGAATATTAAAATATAAGCATGCAGAATCCTAAGGATGCATGCTAAAAAGAGATACAGGACTACAAAAGGTTCCACTTCTGGGTGGCAAGGCATTTTATATTTATTCATGAAGGGTGGAAGCAGTGTAGGCCATCACTCATAAGACAAAGCCATTAGAATGTGACATAAGAAAATTCAGGACAATTACTAACACTGGGGGAACAGCACTGCTGCTGTGTTTCTGCAGCTTCTATTTGCCTTGTGGTTCCCCCATGTAGAGATGAAAGGAAGTACATGGTCATGTTCTCAGTGGGTCTTAAACTTGAGCATTGTGTCATACAAGTTTCATTAACAATGGCAAATCAGGACAGCTTCTTTCAAAGGATAAAAGCTTCTAAGAAGTCCACAGGGCTCCCTGACCAAACAGCCCTCACCAAACAATGGGCTAGTAATTCAATTGTACTCAAGAGCCAGAAACACATGGAAGGTTTTCCCTTGAAAAGCAGAAATAGCAAAAACTTTGGAAAAGCACAATTCCTTGCATGTTGATCGAATCTGAAGACAAAGGCTTTTCCATGCCTTTCCCCTCCCCTCTAACTGCCATATTTTAGCCATTTTCTAAATGTCTCCCCCAGATGAAACATTCCCCAGTAACTTCAAACAGTAATTCTCCTCCTTCTAAGTGACCACAGCACTTATTGTCTGCATCATTAATTTTTCCATAGGATATTGTTCAATTTAGCACTTTATTACACATTGCACCATCCTCTAATTGTTTCATGTTTTTGCTATTTATCACCAAAAATTGAATGCTGCTTGCTGTTAGAAATCATGTAATATGCTCTGCTTAAGTGTTTCTCCACTAAGTCTACTGTGCAGATTCATAGAAAGTATTTCAGTAAATGTTAAGCTGATCTAAACTGGATCCATTCCCATTTGCCCTTGTGTGCAGGGGATGGGGCAGGGCATGCTGGGGATTGAACCCAAGGGCATTCTCCCACCAAGCTATTCCCCCAGCCCTTTTTATTTTTATTTTTTGAAAAATGGTCTCCCTAAGTTGCTGAAAGTTTCACTATATTGATGAGGCTGTCCTCAAACCTGTGATCCTCCTGTCTCAACCTCCCAAGTACTGAGATTACAGGTGTGTGTGGGTCACCATGCCTGACTTCCTTATCTCATACTTCTAAAACCTACATGTAGGAGCATGGTTTTGCTCTGAAAACTGAACAGAAATAAGTCTTTCTCATCTGTCAAAGATCCATCAGGAATCAAATACAGAAAGAATTATATAGGTCATTTTCAAATTCCTCTGAATTTGTTCCTCTCTCCATGTAGAATCAGATAATCCTTGAAGACTATCTTGTAAGAATATCAGAGCAAACAGGATTTTCCATGGGGCCCAGAAGAATCTTCAGTGGCTTTTCATCAATCTAGGACTAAAAAAGTCTAGTTGTGTCCAAGTATGTTCATAAAAATCTGTATCAAATACATCTATTTATAGACATAACAGGTTCTCTCTAAAGACTAAATGATCTTTTTTTTTTCTAAATTACTCCTCCAAACCAAACTAAAATTCCAGACATTCTAAGATAACACAAACCTTTGGAATGATATATTTACAGCCTTTTTTTGTCATCATCATGACAGCCTAAAACTGTACTAAGGCCTTAGGAAACCCTTGTATAGGGATGGTGTACATCACTTGTATATTTTATATGTGATCAAGGATCTCACAGAGTCATATTTTCTTTTGAGAAAAGATGGTGACTTGTCTTTGTATAGTGGAAAAAGTGCCAAGACAACTAAAGTGTGCCTGAAAAATAACACGTAAGTTATCAGTGATGTCAATACTTTGTTTTCCAACTCTCAGCTGTTTTTACTTCACTGAAAAACATAAAATTGTGTTGTTTCTTTTTTTTTCCACCATTCTTTTTAGATAATAATCTGATGACTATAATAAATTTCCCATGATTCTTGAATCTGAGACTGTTTTTCTCTTTAAAAGTGTCTCACATTGTCATTTCATGGCTCATCCTGATCAAATCCACCTCTGTAGCACATGAAACCTGATTTAGTCAACTCCTTTTCATGTTCTAAAAAATAAAAAACTGACACACTATCTTTTATTACCTGTACTATCTACATACAGCACAGGACACTAGAATACTATCAGTGTATTCTCCCTCTGTTACTGCCCAAGTAAAACTTGACCAAACCTATGCCTCAAACTTACTGATTGAAAATGTGTAAATATTTCTAAACCAGCTTTTTGCCATTGTTATTGTTTAGTTCTCTTTTGTTTTCTTGTATTGGAGGTTGAACCTAAGGGCATTCTACCTTCAATCTACACCCCCTGCCATATTGTTTTTATTTTGAAACAAGATCTTGCTAATTTGCTGATGGACATTGCTAAGTTGCTGAAGTTGTCCTCAAATCTTTGATCCTCCTGTCAGAATTCCCAAATATTAGGATTAACAGGCATGTGCCACCATGCCCACTTAACTTTTCCTCTTAAAGGCAAAACCTATGCCTTGTCAATATTGAGCAAGGCATCAAAACCACTATAATCAAGCATGTTCAGCTGCTTATGGCTTCCTCTTCTCAAATGGGAGCTCAGTACTAAAAGTCACATAATTAGAATAAGTGAAGACAAACAGAGCTAACATTAGCAGCAAGTTCAATAACACAGAAATTCTCTTTTCCTGTCCAGTCATACTCCTCTTGAAAGCCCATAGGAATTACAAAGTTACTTCTGAACCTTCTGTAGAAATTACCATTCTATCCAAGTCTTCTTATTCTGATAGTAAGAGGTGGCTGCACCTCTGAGCTCTGCAGCTTCCTCCAATGTTGCAGGGTAGCACCATGGAGAGCTCCCAGGATCTCACCCAACCTGGAGAGATTAAGTCTGGCCTGAAACCAGAAGAGTCTATGAGGTTCTAGAACCCTGGACATCTTCTGTCCTAATGTGTAACCATATCTGTTACTAACTAGAATGAGGGAGGGTGGAGCAAACAGGAGAAGGAGCTCCTTTTCGTCCTAAATCCTCAAGGTTTTGTCTGAGAGGAAAACTTGTTTTTCTCCTTGGAAAGGTAAGATAGCAGGCTTTGGGGGCATGTCTCTTCTCTCCATATTGATGCTTCTGTTTTCCTGCTGATTCTGCTCTCAGTTTCTAGTCCCTGGCCTTCTCATCCATTCTCCACCCTGGTGGCAGAGCAATCTCGATAAAATGAATATCTGACCCAAATCTCTGTTGCCCTTACAGCATCCTCCAGGTAAATACTACTCCTTACATGGAGAGTCTGTTATCACCTGTCTCTATCTGGCTGCCCCAAGTTAATCTTCTACAGCATTTTCACACGAACATTATTTCAGTACAACTGAGCTTCTTGTAGTCCCCCCAACCCAGCCAGGTTCTTAAATGAGCTTCCTCTCCTTATCCTTTTGAAACATCCTGGTCCTCAGACTCAGCTCAACCTCTGCCTCAGAAGAAATTCCCTGAGAACCCACCCTCACCCCACACTGTACATCTGCCTTCATCCCTGCTCATGTCACAGGATGTATATATCCAAGATAGCAGTGTCCACTCTGTGATGTAATTATTGTCTGACATACTGACTACATTGATGTCAATGACTGCATCTCAGTAGCGACTGAAACCATAAGCAGCTCATCTGTGCCCCTGGTATTTAACTACATGTCTGATACACAGGAGTACCTGACACTCAGTTCCTGTGAAACTGAACAACACATTGTGTTCACATCCTGCTGAACACATTCACCTCTATATTTCAGACTGCCTCTTTCATTTCACTGCCCTTTATACTAAATGGTAATTAGTACTATCTATGTCCATAGGTTTTAGCTAAAAAAAAAAAAAAAAAAAAAAACAGCTTGGGAATAATGGTCTTTACGCCAGTGTCAGCCACTGTCAGTAAAAAAAAAAAAAAAAAGTATTTGCATCCTGAAGCTCATTTTCCATAACATCATACAGGGGGAAGTAAGATGATTCAAAATAATTACAAAGAATAGCAGCTCCTGTCACAGAGCCTAAGTCATTACAAGAATGGAAGAAAGACTGTGTCTACAGTGTGATATCTTGCAACTCATAATGATGACAAGATTGTTTCTATAAAGAGGAAAGTTAAGATTCTCTAATTTGTCCTGTCTCCAACTCTGAATTTATATATCAATGGACAATTGATAGCAGGCTTGCAGATCAATGATTTAATTGTATGATTGTTGCAGACCATTTTTTTCTTTGGACAGAAACTTGAAGATTATTTTACCATGTATAGAGTCCTTATTCAAGAGACCCTGTGCTAAGTTCTGAAAATTCAAATTCCATGTACTTATTAACATGAAGAACAAGTTGAGGAGGCTATATCCAGTTTAGCTACTACATCTGGTCCTAAGGAACTTTAACATCCTCAAAATGTCTCACATTATAGATAAAACCTTACCCTCTCTCCCTCCCTTCCATTTACAGAGTAGTAGGTAGTAGACTTTATTTCCAATTGAATATAATGTCTAAAAACAATACCATTAACAAGAGGTCCTTACATATTTTGGAACTGAATATTATTAAAAAGCTTCCATAGAATCCAATTCATCTAGTGTCTTCACTTTCCTTTTCATTAATTTTAATCTAGATATTACATAGTAAAATATTAAATTAATATATTAGAACATATGTGAATCCAGGAAGAAGTGAAGAAAAAAGAGTTCTATAGAGTCAAGTGAGAGGAGAGAGGCCTTGTTAGCTGCTGTCCTCCTGAGAGACAGAAGCTTGTCCTGGTTACCTACATGGCTTATAACAAGTTAAGTCACAGCAAAGCCAATGATCTCTCAGATGAAACGTCACTACTCTTTTCAAGCTACCTTTGCCTCGCCACTTCAAAGAAATTGCACTGATTGCAAACTCTACAGAGGCCATCTGAGGCTTGGTTCCCTGCCTGAGGGTCAGCCAGGAGACACCTGAAATGTCTGTTCCTCCCTTGCTATTCTGAGTCAAAGCAGCCTGACCCGACAGGACCCAGGGGCCATTATGGACTTCATAAGATGCTTTTTTGAATGGCAGAAGAAGCCATTTCTGCAGCAGATATTCACTGGCATCCTACATGCAGGCACTTTACAGGGTATTCAGGATAAAACCGATAGATCCTCTTCTTTCCCAAGAGTACTTTTTCCCTTAGATCATGAAAAAGGAAATTAAAGTGCTCAACCAAAATTCCCAATAGGAAATATAAACTTCTGGAATGTTTTAATGACATTAATATCTCCCAGATGCCTAGAAATATTTCTTTAAAATGAGTTAAAAGAAAATGATATGCTCTTTCCTAAGACCCACGTACTTAAATGTCCTGCTCTAGAAAATGATCTTCCTGACCTAGAAAATAATGAATTAAGAACTCAGGTGGCTTTTTTTTCTCTTCTCCAAAGTGCTGCCTTCTATCTATGACAAATAAATTCAAAGGAACCAGCCCCTCCATGGCAACCGTTGGAGAGGTGTTAACCATATTAAGAATCAATTCATGTGTCTGTGGATAGTCCCAATATAAAGGTGCTGTCAAACCTCTTTGGTTCCCCCCTCCCAAAGTGGAATCATATTCTTAGCCCCACGAGATCTCCTCTGTATAGTGATTTTCCATGCTTCCATGTAGGATTCCTATCTCCCTTTCAGAAGAACACTGGTTTCAGCCCCCTCCCCACAATGGCTGCTGCCTAAGAGGTGTGACAGCTTGAAGCCCTCTAAAGTTAAGATACCAAAGGTGACACAGGGCATCTTTCAGTCCAAGGTGGTAATGGGAACAAGAGCCTTCTCTACCTTGCAGGTCAGCTTTGGTCAACGCAACTTTGTTAGCAAAAGAACAGAAAAAGCGGAAACAATAACCAGAGGTTAGTAAGAGGTAGAGTAAACCAGGATAACATCAAGACACAAATGCAATCTTCATAATCAACAGCACTCAAACAGATGCTTGGAATGCTCTACAGGTTCACTGGAGACAGCACAGACAAGGGGATGAGGGGACGCGCAGACCAGGGGCTGGCGGAGCAGGCGTCCTCGGAGCCAAGTCAGCAGAGCAGGGGCAGGGAAAGAGCAGACTTGACAAAGCACAAGCGATGGATAACAGGAGCTTTCCCACGCTTACACAGCCAACCCCGAGACGTATGGTCCAGAAACAAGGGTGCATGGCCAGACTGAAAGACACGTGCGCACAATCAGACAGAACCCACAGAACTCATTCTGGACGCTCCGGAGGTGAGCATGGAAGCATGACTGAGAGGACCTCTTGGACCCTCCTGCAAATGGCACCAAGGCACCTGGCACCAGAATCTGGCACCTCTATGAGAGTGATATCTTGGGAACACCAAAGAGCTCAAGGTACTTAATTTATAAGGATATAGCCAAGCCCAAGTGTTTGTGGGCAAGAAAAAGGCACCAAACCAGTGTCCTTTTTATTTATTCATGCCAGTTCTCAAATGAAGCACGTGTGTTTCTCTCAGATGTTTACCATCTGCAATTGTGGAATAGTGTTTCTAGACAATAATGCCTCTGCAGCAAATTTGGCCTCAAAATAGGGAGAGAGATTTGCCAGCCAAGCATTAAATTGGGCATTATTGTAGGAAATCCTTGCCCAAACAGAGTCAAAAATCATCACTAGATGTTGGCTAGAAAGTATACTTCATTTCTAAATTTTATACATTGCACATACTAGAGACAGAAAATCAAAACCTACTTTAAGATTTTTTTCATACAAAATCTGAGAACCACAGACTAATGAATTTGTAGGTTTTAAAAATAATGTTGGACTCTTGCCTTTTATTTTGTCTGGGTTGTGGGTTAGACATAACAGGGAAGATAATGTAGTTATTACCTTGGGATCTTGAAATGTCATTGTTGATGACTTGAACAAGAACATATATCAGGGTCTGTGTACCCAAAATAAGTGAAAATGAAACATATCCAACATTTATTTGAAAGAGACTGAGGTCTTAGTTTCCACTAATGAAACCTCATTCTCTACCTCTTCCCCATTCTATATATAGAAAGGATAAATCAAGAAATGCATCTTTCCTGTGCTTCCCACACTGCCCAAGACACAAAGGCCCTCTTGAGAGTCATGTGACATGTACAAGCGCTGTAGAAGAAGCATGACACCTTTGGGCAGCAGTTTGGGGTACTTTTTTTCCTACCCATTTTCTCCTTCAGCTTCATTTCCATGGAACCTTAAGAAGCTCCTGGGATCTTTTGTGAAAGCATATTCACAATGGTGCCAACTTCCAATGACAGCAATTTATGTTTTAACCCACTTTTGGGCCATTTTTCCCAGTCACTTAGGCTAATTACCCAAGTCATTTGTGTACAATAAACAAGGACCTTCTTCCCTCAGCACTCATCCTCCACTTCATCCCACCCAGTAGGGCCATCACAAAGCGTGATGGGTAGCCATCCGCATTATCTCCATGGCAATAGAGTGCAGTGTTATTAGGCCCGTGGGATTTGCCATAGATTCGGATAGAAAAGCCATCAATTCACAATATCCGGCTTTGAAAAATCACTCCTACTTAGAGGAAGGCTGGAACCCACCATAATGCATGTGATGAGTCACACAAAATACACATCTAGCTATAGGTAGGACTAGGAACATTTCCCCCAGTTGGATTGGTAATTTCCTCGCTAATTCTCTTACTGCTTCTCTTAAAGCCCTCTTAAGTGGGCTCCATTCCCCCACTTTATGCTATACATTTTATAAAAGTTAGTTTAGACATCCTTTTAAAAACCCAGTACTATAGATTTATTTATTTACACCTCATTTTTTTTATATTGCATAAAGCTGACTTTCTAATATAGCAGCCAGAAATACCCATGGCTACAGAACAGTTTAAATGTGCAAAGTCTGAATTGAGATGTGCTATAAGTATAAAATGTACAATTTTGGAGGCTTGATATGATAAACAATGTGAAATGGCTATTGATAATTTTATGTCAATTGCATGTTTAGATGATAATATTTTGGGAAAAATTCGGTATATAAAATTAAAATTAGCATGACCTGTTATTTATACCTTTTAAAAATGCAACTACTAGGAAGTATAAAATTACATATGTGACTTATATTACATTTCTATGGGGCAACATTACTTTATAGTTAAGTGAATGATTCCTCAAAATTTCAAAATGAAAAACTGATAAAGTGATTAAAATATTTAGCATTTGAATAGTGCCTTAAATTTTTTAATGTGCTTATATTTTTTTTTCTTTAAAACAGATTTGGGTACTAGGGATTGAACCCAGGGGCATTCTACCACTGAGATACACTCTCAGCTGTTTTCATTTTTTAAATTTTGAAACAGAGTCTCCCTAAGTTGCTGAGGACCTCACTAAATTGCTGAGATTGACCTTGAACCTACAATCTTCTGGTCTCAATCTCCCAAGTACTGAGATTACAGGCATGTGCCACCAAACCCAGTTAATATATGCTTTTATATGATAAGTTAACTTGATATGATTAATTATTCCAGGATAACTGGAAATATGGTCATTCTACAATATCCTAAACTGAGATACTCAATTTAATTCCCAATGTTTCATCTATCCCAGGATTGTCCTGTAATACCTGAAAAAATCAAGAAGAGGCTAGTAAGGAAAAAAAATTCTGTACTGAATGAAATGATGCATTTCTAGAAGAATATCAAGTGACTAATTTATGTGCTTCGCGATTCCCAACCTTCTGGCCCCTGACGCGTGTGTACATGTGTGCTCCCATACACACACACACACACACACACACACACACACACACAAACACACACACACACACACAAAAACACACACACACACCAACTTTGGTCAACAGAATTGAAGAAATGTTTCTGGTTAAAAGAAAAATGGAGTAGGTCATAGGGAAGATCAGTCTTAACACTGTTGCAACACAGGCAACTAACTCTTAGGCAAAGAGAAACAGCTTTAGTAGCTAAAGTCAACTGAGAGTCCCACAAGAAGCTTTTACAATGATGTGCTTTGAGGAGGTGGGTGGAGGCTGGTGAAAAACAGGAGTGATATATGAAGTTGACGTAGGAGATGAACGCACCCACTTGATGTAGTAAGTTGACAAAGGAGACAAGAAAACGCAATACATTGCACAAACAAAGGACCATAAGGCTCAACCAGAGGAATGAATACACAGCTCTTAGTGACTTAGGTCACTTAGTGACTTAGGTCAGGCCACCTCTTTGCCTTTCCATTAGGTACAGAGCCACTCTTTCCGCCAACACGGGGCTGCAAGAGAATGCAAAATGTGTTCGCTGCTGCCCTCTGCTGGGTAAAATGAGATTATTGCTTGTTGAATTCAGAAATTTGTAAAATTCAGCTAATGTCTCAAAAGAGAGTGGATCATCTTCAGAAATAGGCTGAGCATGGTTTTTGTGCTGTATGGGTGATCATGCAATAGTATTAGATGTCTCACATAATATGTGTAGACAATAATCCCACATTTATAGAGTACCTACTGTGTACCAGGCATTTTATATATACATATATATCTGATCTATTTATATTACCATTCAAGGTAAGTTTTATTGCCCCATTTTTACAGGAAAAAGAAGAAGAAAGAGAGTTTACGTAGCTTGCCAAATGTTACACAGATAATATGAGCTGCTACCTGGACCTGAATCTAGGTCCTTCCAACATAAATGCCCATGATGTTCCACTATGCTGCACTAAGGAACCGTCTAACAATGCCTGATATCTAGTAAGCACTCAATAAATATTAGTTCCCTTCCATCATCCTGGCATTTTGACATCATTTCCCCATCTTCCACTAGATTCACATTACATAATGTGGTCATTATTAGCTAAAGTGAGAAGCATTTTATTAATAGCCACTCTCATAGAAAGTCTAGAGTGTGCCCCTCTTTATGTATTAAAAAATATAAAGAAAAGTCCATGGTGCCCTTTTGGCCACTCTGGAAGCAAAGCTACAAACTGAGAGAAGCCTGATGTCAAAGCCAGGGAAGGTTCTTTATTGGCAAGTATGTGATCCTGAGACCCACCCATCCCATACATTCCCAGAGCCTGTGACACATGTCTTGACATATTCAACTAGTGACAAGAGGACACCTCTGGTGGCACAATGTCAGATGGCAGATGGGAAGGAGAGAGGACTGTTCCACAGAGGAGAGGCACGGCAGAGGCAGCCAAGAGGCGTGGCGCTTGCAACAAGGCTGTAGCTTAAAAAGAGAAGAGGTTGTACCTTCGCAGCCACGCTCGATCTGCCCACTGCGGTACAGGGCGTCATTGATGAGGTCAGGCAGGCGCCCGTTCAAGTCGACTGATGCTAGACAGCCCTGAAAGCCGTCCCGGGAGGCCACGAGCTTCGGGAGGTTGCTATACATGCTCTGGGCCAGGCCGGCCATGTAGAGGTCACCTTGAAAGGGAAGTAGGTAGCAGCAGAGGTTGAGTAAAGGGATATGACCTCCAGGCCAGCTGAAGCCAGTGAACTTTAGACCATTTGTCATATACTGATAACACAGCTGAAGTGAGGGTGTATAAAACTGAGTAATGACCAGTTTCTAAGTTGCAACAAGAGGAAACCAACATTTCTTTGGTGTCACTCAATTCATGAATGTTATCTCACAAATTTTAGTCATCATTTTAATTCTGTGAAGTAGGTATTGTCCCCACAACCTGATGAAGATTAACAACATTGTCAACAAAACAACCATTTATTCTGTGCTTGCTACCAATAATCTGCTTAGGGTTTCTACAAGCATGCCATCCAAATTCTTAACAACCCATAAAGGGAGTGATGATTCTTGTCCTAATTTGGCAAAAACAAAACAAAAAAACAAAAAACAAATGAAAAAAAAAACTACACAAACAGAATAAGGCTAAGACATTTTTTTTTTTTTCAAATTCACTCAGGTAGTAAATGACTCAGCTGCAATTCCAAAGACTATATTCCTTCTTTTTTATTATGGACCCTCCCACATTTTGAAATTTATTACCTCATCAATCCTCACAAGACATTCCTGGGGCTGTCAGAGAAAAGGAAGCATTCTCTGAGGAGTGTGCCACGCAGACTAGCTAAGTTGCATTACGGTGTAACTCAACATTGTTACAGAAGGATATGTGAGATGGATTAAAAAAGCACGGCACCCCTCACTGTGGTTTGCCTCTGGAATCAGTGCTTCTATTGTAAGAAATGATCTAAGAAAGATAAACTTCCTTCCAGGGTTTACCTTTCAAATCCAGATTTTTGGCGCCGTTGATCACTTGGGTGACCATTTTGGTGTCTACTTTCAGGCTGTGGGTGTTACTGTTGTCCCTGGTGATGACCACGTTGTGCCACTGGTTGTCGTTCAAGGGGCGGTCACTGTTGCCTTTGATCACATTGGGGCCATTTCCGAGATCAAACACGTAGTGTATGTACCTGTGGGGAGGGACAAGCGTCATCGATGACTTGCAGTTCCCTACGTGTGTAATGGCGGCAGGTGTCACAGATGTAGGGGACTGAAGTTCCCCAGGCTAAACTGATGAAATGCGGCCATAGGCAATGGCTGGCTCACAGTATGAAAATAGCCAGTCTATTGTATCACACTCCATTCGCATTCTCTTTAACACTACACAGTGATACTATCCAGAGCCCAGAAGCAGTGCAAGGGCACACCATAAAACAGGGACATTTAAATTCGATCAGTCACGGATCTGGTTTTGTTTTAGTTTGACAATTTTCCAATATGTGGTAGTAAAATATCTTGAAGAAAGGGAAGCTTTAAAAAGTTTTTTTTATATATGAGCTAACAGTAAGGTTGGAAATATCTCTATTTAATTTCTTGGTATGAATTTGGTGGTTGCAATTAGTATTACTCAAGACATGGATAAAACACACATTATAATTCTATTTTGTAAAAATATCCTTTATCCTCTGTAGGTTTTTGTTGGTGGTGGTTGGTTGGTTGGTTGGTTGGTTGGTTGGTTTTGGTGCTGGGGATTGAACCCAGAAGCATTCTACCTTCCGGTTATACCCCCAGACCTTTTTATAAAAATTTACTTCTTATATTAGGGTACTGATAAGTTTCTGCAGCTGCCCCCTGTAGTTGTAAAGGACTGCATTTCATAGTAAAAGCCTGAGATTATTGACTTAGTGGAAGATCTTTAAATAAACATATGAATCTCTCCCTTTCCCGTCTCTAATTATTTTGTGTCTATTTAAAATCAACAAGGATGCTAGCATGTGTCTGGAAAAGAGGCTAGGGGGCAGAATGGATAGGTTTTTTATGTCTGTTACGTAGGGCTTGAATGAAGTTATCCAGCATCAATTGTGTGCTCTCTTCTACTTACCCCTTGACTAGCTCAACTGCAATGAAGTCATTGCCATCACCACTGTTGAAGAGAATAAAGCCATCAGCAGAGGTGGTTTTGAACTGGAAGAAGAGGTGCATGGAGGTATAGGCCTGGAGGGTGGCCAGGCTCAGGTAGCTGCTCTTGGTCTTAAAGGTGACTGGGTCAGCGATGATGTTCCTCAGCCCAAAACGCGCCTTCAGCTCGCAGTAATCAATGTCACCATTTTTGCACAAGTCAATGTAGAGCAAGCCATTAAACATAAGACTCTGCAAGTGGCCGATGAAACTGGAGGGGACAACGGAGATGTATCGTTTCTCGGTCATGATACCAGTTTCAATATTGTGGAACTCCAAGCGGGTATGGTCCCCCACCATTGTACCTGTGAAAATCAGAAATAATGACCAACAGAGAAAGTTATGTTTTGCCACAGGACCTGTACCGTGTCTTTGAGGTATAAATTGTTTCCACATCAAACATTCAATTTTCTTGATTCAGCTGTAGAAAATAAAATACTCAGGCCCTAGTCGAAGAGCCGAGTACTGATATATCCTGTATCCAGACTCTTATTGAGCTGCTCAGAATGCCTTTCCATGTAAAGTAAAATGTGAGATCATGTCTACCCCAAGTTAAAGCATAAAACTATTATTTTCCTATATTCAGGAAAACAACTATGTACTAACACACACTATTAGAAGAAAAGTATTTGTTGCCCTAATTCTTGCAAAGATAACAAGAGTTATCAGTATCATCACTGTTGAAGAGATTGTGGCCATCAATTGAAGTAGCCTGGATCTAGAAGAAGAGGTGCATGGAAGTGCAGGCCTTGGACATTCACTACCAAGTATTTCTTGTTTCAATAATTCACAACCTAGTACTTGTAGAAAAACTTCTATTGTAGAACATCTGTTGGTTTTGCCTGACCAGCAACTGTTACTTTTTCATAAGAATAACACCTGATTTTCCTTTGGGAGGCTACCCTTTGCACCTGATCCCAGCAGACAGGATGAAGCTGATCTTAATCAAGCTCTCCAGGTTGAACTGCTCAATATATTTCTATTTACCTAGCCATAGCCAATGTCAGAAGACTTACAAAGTGGCCTACAAACATTGGTGTGCATCAGAATCAGGGTTTAGGTCCCATCCTCAGAGTTTGTTAGTTTGAAAGTCTGGGTGAGGCCTGAGACTCTGCATTTGTAATTAAGTTTCCAGGTGCTGCTGATGTGTCTCATCTAGGATCTATTCTACAGAAACACTGGAATAGCAACAACCCAATTTGGCACAGTGATAATCAGGTCCAGAGCTTTTGCTGGCACACTGATAAAAAAGGTGTGTTTTGAAAACAAGGTTTGAACAGCAAGAAAAAAGCCCAGAGTTCTTGGAGGCCATGCAACAACCAGAGAAATTGAGCCTGCTTGGACAGAACACTAACCCAAAAGACGACCTACACTCACATGTTCTAAAACAACAAAGTAGTTAACATAAACACTCAATGCTAATTTATCTCTAACTATTCATACCAGGTATGGGGGCTGGGGCTGGAAAATGAGGGGTAGAGAGAGTCACAGCCAATGTGCATGGGGTCAGAGGAACTGAACTATGACAATGCTAGTTAATATTGTACAAAAAAAATCTATAATTGGCACTAAGAAGTGAGAATGGAGTGGGGCATGGTAGTGCACACCTCTAACTCCAGTACTTGGGAGCTAAGACAGGAGCGTTGCAGCTTGGAGGCCACTCTCGGTAACTTAGCGAGGCCCTCAGCAACTTAGCAAGACCCAGTTTCTAAATAAAAAATAAAAAGGGCTGGGAGTTGTGGCTCAGAGGTAAAATGCCCCTAATATCAAACAAAAGAAAAGAGAATGATAATCCAGAAGGTCAGATCCCTGGGTTCAGAAAGGAATTTAAAGAGATAATTTTCAATTTAATTGGGGGCTCTTAGGGAAATTCTGGATAAACTGGCCTATAGGATGGAGGGCTTAGGAAATTCTGCTCACTAGACAATCAAGACAAAACCCAAAGGTGTTGGAGTTGAAAGAGATGAGAGAGAGACTGAGCAAGGACCCAGATATGTAACTTTGAAGGTGACAATGGAATTCAGAAGCTTAGGCCAGGGACTTGGTATGAGTTAGAGATGAGGCTGGTTCAGAGGGCAGCTTCAACTCTAAGTCTGGGGAGAGGAAGGCAGGAAGGCAACATAAGCCAAATTAGAAAAGAAACTGGCTCTTACTGCTTGCTAAAAGAGCCTATGCCTCTACAGATGGAGAATTATGTTTTTAAGTATGCTACTGTACCTAGCAAAAACATGAAAAGTATTGCTTAAAATATACCAAACTAACGAAGTATTTTTTAATCCATGCATCACCTAATCTATATTATTAACTGAGACCCATTCACTCATCTCCCCTCAATTCTGTCAACTCAACCTCCCTTCTACTTAAAGAGCAAATAGATGCATACCTCATAGCAGCTGCTTTTAAATCTGGGAGGACAGAGAAGTATGAATGAAAGATAACAACAACAACAACAAAACAAAAAAAGAAAAGAAAAAAAAACAGGACTACTGATTATTTCCTTTAAGCAAAATACTATGCTAAGCATTCTATAACAATAGTCATTGTCATGATAAGATTGAAGGTAGGTATCATTATCATTTAGAGGTGAGGGCATTTAGCTTACAGAGGTTAAGTGATTTGATTAAGATTGGAACAGGTGGTAAATGATGGACTTCCACATTGAACTCGTGTGTAAATTTCAAAGTTCCAATCTTTAATTGTACACTGTACTGTCTTTACAGTTAAAAATCTGGCTTATTCTTCATGTCATTGCTCAAGAAAAACAGTAGCCAGGATTTAACTGGTGAAACGGTCATACAGAAGCTGCTGTAATGAGCTCCCAGGTATTCCCCTCGGCCAAGTATCATAACACCATTCCATCTAATTCAAGGCTAACATATTCAGCACCTTCCCTAAAGCAGCCTTGTTGCTTTGGCTCCTACTCACACATTCGCTTCCATATTTCACCAGCGGCCAATAAGCCATCTACAGACCAACCCTCAGAGTGATGAAGGACATTAAACCTATGGAAAACTGTGGCCAGATCCAAACTGTACCTTCCCACAAGGCCACAGCAGATAGTGGATGGGCACACAAACTCGAGGGCTATACTGCCTGGATTTGCATTTCAGTTCTGCAAGTTCTTAACTGGCTACCTTGGGAGAGTTACCTAACGTTTGATGCCTCAGTTTTCCATTTGTGAAAGAGGTCTAAAGTTGCTGGGGTTAAATATATCAATAAACATAAAATACCTAGAATACCACCTAGGACCTAAATTGTTAGCTACTAATTATGCAGCACTTTTTTTTTTTTTTTCCTTTCTGGTAAAATGTTTCAACCATTTTCCAGTTATTTTGCTTATTTTCTATTTTCTCTCTTTTATTGGAATGCAAGCTGTTTTAAAGAAGGGGCCCTTTTTAGTGTCTTCCATATATCCCATAGTGTCCCACAGAGGGGCCCGAGCCCAGCAAGCATCCCTGACATCAGGAGAAGGAGCTTGTGTTTGAGACATTTGCTTTGGGGTCAGAGTTTGGATCTTCATTTCTGCATGAGGTTCCTGACCAGCACTAAGGCTTAGCAAATAATAGTAGTAGCAGTGATAATAAAAATAATAATATAATAATAACAACAACAATAATAATAATACTGAGAACAACAGAGAGGAAGCAACTTAACCTCCCATGTCATGTCTCTCAGATATGAGGAGAGAAGTTAAAAAGATGAAGGACCTATTACTCTGAACCTCATTATGATGTATAATTACAATGCACCAATAAAAGTATATTAAAAATGAAGGTTTATAAATTTGCAGTAAAGGACTGAATTAATTTTGCTCACAATTCTCCAGCTCCTCTGGCCCAAAACCCCTTTTTCCATGATCTCAGCATTCTTCAAAAATATGTGCTATAAAATGCTTTACTTAAAAAAAATGTTTTGGAGCCAAATACATTTGAAAAATACTACATATTTAATTATTGATGATTAGCAGTGTACATTAGCTTATTAAAGGCTCTTCATATGTCTTGCAATACAGAGCTTCATTTTTTAACCTAATATTTCCTAAACCCATTTTATCAGGCATCTATTAACATGAGGAAAAAGTTTTTAATGGAAAAAAATAGAAAAATTGCTTTTTTTTCAGCTTGAATGAAGGAGAAATCAACTTGAATCAGAGTAGTGAAAAGAGGAGTGAACTTTTATACCAGCATGAAATTCTGAGTGGAGTGGGTGGTTCCTGCAGCACGAGGTCCCTCTTCTGAGGAACGTAACCCAAATGAGGTATTCTTTTAATTTACTTGTAATAATAGAAATCCAGCCTTATTGATCAATCAATCCTTATTAACTGTCAACCGAACTCAATACTTTTCTAAGAATACAATTATACTATAATAAATGAAAAATACCAGGTTGGAGAATATTTCTTTCTTCGCTTTTGATTTCTTATGAGTCTGGCCTATTCTTTGGATCACTACCACAAACTAGTTGAAAATTTGACCCACCAGGGGCCTTAAGCAGCATGTACAGTATTACCAAATAAGCCAATAAGACGCCACTTAATAACCTAGGAGCTGGCTAGTAGTATTTTAGCTTCGCTGCTTGATTTTATGACTTCCATGAAGTAAAATTAAAATTCCCAAACCCCTTATTACTGTGAAAAGCAACCCAAGGTTTGCTCACATGCAAAATAACTCTTTTCCTCTCCCATATTTCTTTATCCTTATAGCTGCTTTCTTCGAAGGGAGGGTAAGGCTCGAAGCGAAAGAGCTTCCTTAATTTCAAATACCAAATTATTGGATGATTTGGGCATGCCACAGCTTAACCCTGCTTTCTAATTATTAGTGGTAACAGAATTTACAATTTAGTGGTAACAGAACAATTTACAATTACCTTTATTTCAAAGGTTCTATAAAAGAATAATGATTGAGAGAGGGAATTACAGGACCTTCAGTTCTCCAGTTCTTTATGCCTGTGCTTTCAGGGCAAAGATTTTTCAAGGGAAATTAAAGGGCTGTATTGCTGGGAAAGACTGGGGTGAGTTTGCCATCTAGTGGCCGTTATTCAAAACATAGGCCAAATCCCATCACCTCAGAATTTACTCAACTAAGCCCAGAGGAATTAGCAAGGGATGTGCCACTCATCACCACAGCCTTCGTGGGCTCCTGATTGAGCTAACTGCTCATGGTGCTTTCTTGAATAATTGATCGCCCATTCTAAACAGTATGTCCCCTTTCGCATCACATTTTTAACATTCATTTCATAAAGTGAAGTTGCCCTTCAGGCATGTAGACTAGCCAAATACTTGCACTACTAAGTAATGTTCATATGTAATTGTAGAGTACTGCAGAGTCGACGTGGTTCTGGTTGCCTTCATTTTTTAGGAGGGGAGAGAATGAGTGTTGTAGTCTACCTCCTGAAATGTATTCTGTCCTCACTCCATCCCCTGTATTTTCTCCCTTATAATAAAAGATGAATCACTTTCTTAGGATTCGTTGTGAAGTATAGAAAGCAATGCAATGTTGTAGAACCACAATGGCATAGATTTGAAGCATAACTACTCTAAGTTACATGTTCCCCCTCTGTAGAATGACAATAAGAACATTTATTTTGAAAGATGATGTTGAATTTTAGAAGATTAAAGGAGCTGATATGTATGAAACTGCTATCACAGTATCTAATGCCAACTGGATACATGCTAGATATCTTCCCTATATCCACAGACTGCCCTACTCTACCTACACACACATACTCCTGCACATATGCATACCTCACTATAATATCCTGATTCCAGAAGTATAGAAACTCAGCCTCATGAATATAAAATTAAAATACAGGACCCATAATCACAGAATGCTTATGCTGTAAAGAGCGTTAGCAATAAGAGAACTTAAAGCTTAAAAATGAGAAAAATGAAGAAAAAAGTTTAGTATATCATCCCAAAGGCGTAAAGCAGTTTAATGGCAATGATTGTGTTAAATCCCAGGACTCCTGACTAATGTGACTGTCTTATTCACCAAAGACACTGCAGAGATACTAAGTTATGGCTTAGGCTCCTGAATGGATTTAGCAAGGCCTAAGAATGATTAACTTTCTCAGCGTCCTGGAAAGAGCTAAGGTCAGGGCTGAAATCAGATATCAGCAGCATTCCACTTAATACCCAGTGCTGCCCTGAGTTTTCTTTTACCATATGGGTAAGAATTCTACATGTTGTGCACTGCTCTAAAATATCAGAGTGCAGACTTACAAGGTATAACATGTAAGACAATATTAAAACATTCCTTCCCTCCCCAACCCTAGACCTCATCAATTACACCCACCCATCAAATTCTGGCTGGAGATCTACCCTACCAACCACTCCCAATGTCTCCACCCCAATTGGTTACTTTCTCTTCTGATTGATAATTATTATCTCACTCATCCAAATCTGAATCTCTTGATATATTATTATCTAGTGGTCAAATACCAGAGTCCTAGCTCACCTACTAGTTTGGTTCATTCTTGAGGAAACAGGTACCTTCTAAAATTCTAGCATACTCCTGACACACAATAGGCTCTCAGGATATGCCCATGGGTTATGTGGGACTCTAAATGTTCCTTTCCATGTGTATGGATTCATTCATTTATTCATCACCTTCCTAAATATAAATCCTACCCAGCAGAAGATTTGGCTGCTTGTACATTACCATATTCTCAGTTCCTCCTAAAACAGGGCTTGGGAAAAAAATAGATACTCAGGTAATAATGATTAAATGAACAATTAATTAAACCAAACCTTATTAGGCACCTTCTAGGTATGACGCATTGTCCTAGTAATTACATTTCTTTATAATATTCTGAATTCTTGGATTGGCCATTTCCTTCAATTAAAGAGGGACTCATTTACTAAGAGAAAGAACTGACACATTTTTTGAATTATTGAATAGAAGGATCTATAGAACCCTGCCATACAATCTGTGTCTAAGGAGAGAGATCCATACTCATATAGTTGCAGTAGTATGTCAGCTTTACAGTACAGCGCTATGGATATACCTAAGAAGAATGATTTCTTAATCTTGCCTAAATTTGTGCACAGAGAATGTTATTTGCAACTTCTATTTAGCAAAACAGAGGTTTTGAGGATGGAATGGTAGAGAAGTCTAAGCCAACACAGTTATACTCACCCTCAGCCACATCATCATCCACGGTCAACTTAAGGCTTTTTCCTCTCCGCACCACTCGGACAGTGTGCCACTCATTGTCGTTGAGCTTCTGCCCCGCATACAGGGTCTCAGGTCCTTTGCCTAAGGATGGTGGTAAGTGCCAAAGTTAGAATCTGTTCTCAAAGTACAGCTCATGGTGTCAGGGTTGTAAAAGCCACACTGGTGCACATAACCCAGTAGCACTCAAGGAACTGTATCCTTCCCATAGCTCATCTTACTTTCACAGATCCAGCAGGATCCAACATAATAGACCCCAGAGGCAAAGGTTTCAACTCAAACAAAAAGGAATCCAAAGTGACCAAAGAAGTAAGTGTCCTCCGGGTTTTAACATGTTAATGGCACTAAGAGAATGTGGACAGGAATCAAGAGTCAGCTGTTACTCGGTCTTCAAAGTCTTATAATTCAAATGAATTTATTGAAGATAGAAAATTAATTCATTAATTGCTTTTAAGAATTACTTGGTTACGTAGGCATAGCACACCAGTCCGGCTTTTAGAGACTATCCACCAGTTGGATGAGAAAATAACTCTGCAACATATGCTGCCTTAACTTGACATTCCTATTACCCCATAACTGCATTAGAATTCAGTGACTGTAGAAATCACAATAGTAAACATCGTCACAGACATGTCAAGCTTTAAACCCCATTATATATATATAATGCTCCTGAAGGGAATGTGCGGAGCCCCAGACTTATCACTGTTCATCATCCTCCAAAAGGATCTAAAGACAACATATTAAGCAATGTAAAACTCCAAAGATGAACGTTTTTTAGGTAAAAAGAATGTTTTGTAATAAAGTGCCAATAAGGAAAAGAATCAACTAAGTCATCTCAAGAGATCCATGTTTAAGATGATCAAGGTGAACTTCAAGAATACTCTTTGAAGGATCAGAGGTGTATGGAATTACACAGTATTTAGGTGCAAAAGATGGCAAGATAAGGAGGCATTAGAACAATCCAGTTAGTAATGAGAATAGCTGTCAGGTTACCTGAGATGTGTGTTATCATTGAACTGAGATGTACATTTAAAGTCCAAGAAGACTACATAGAACCAGAGGGATTAGACCAAGTTTCCTCTTTCTAACTGGATAGCTGAGCCCATGCAGAAAGATACAGATTGCATATTTCTAGATGCATCAACCAATATCTGGAAAGCCCTATCTCTTAAAAAGGACTTAAAAGAAATCAAATATGTAAGTGGCCAATGTATCCTTTTGGATCTAATGCATCTGAGATACTTCAGCCTTCTGTACGCTTAGCTCCCACATATACTGAGCACAGGACCATGGATATATTAAGTGCTTCAATTAGTGTGTTTTGAATAATGAGTATCTACATAGGTTTTATATCTTTGATAATCATTAATTAAGGTAAATACAATTTTACCTAAAATTATATTTAGAAGCTTTATTATTACCTTCACTACCTACTTTCCCCCTCCTCTATTGCAAAAACTGAAGATATTATGTACTGTCTGGGAAAGAAAAATAGTATATCCTGTATAGAAATCTCTAGGTAATTTTAAACTGTATCTTTTAATTATGAGCAATTAGTATCCCTAATTCTGTTGATTATAAGAGTTAGGGTAGTACTTGAAGTTGGGGGGAAGTCTCTTGAAAAAATCAACAAACTGCTAAATTGAAATGTTTTCCTTTCCTTTCAACTATAATATATGTAGGAATTAACTTGAATTTCAAAATTTTCAGGATATACTCATTCCCCAAGGGCAACCCAAGTCAATAAGAATCCTCAGCATTCAGTGAGAGAACCAAACTGGACCAAATACACCCCAAATGCAGTATTGATACCACGAAATCACTCATGGAATCTTAGGTGAAAAGTAATTCTATAATAAAACATTTTATATTCTCTCATTTTATGAGTATTCTTGCCTTTAATATCCAACATTAATACATTATATTTCAACTCATTAGTTGGCTCTGTTTATTATCTTCTTACATTCAAGACTAAAATTAATGTAAACAGTCAGTTTTACAACTGCAAACTGACAGGGCATTGGAAGAAAATGGACCACTTTTAGTAGCCACTAAATGTGGCTACTTTTTAACAAGAACAGATGTTCTCTGAACAAACAAATCTGCCTTTGTGTTTTTTATGCTTTTATCCTCTTTATTCTACATGCAAATGCTTCAATAAGAAAGAAGAACGTGAAGAGCACTGTGGGGAATATTGGTGATGGAAGCAGAACGGTTACAGATACAAGCTATTTAAAACTTCTCATATAAGGTGGCATCTGTTCTTTTGGAAATTTTTTTGCACATCGCTTAATTTTTATATTGGGGACAAGATAAGAAGGAGGATGATTAACACAAACACAGTCAGTTTGAGGACACTGCCACACAACTATCACATTAGCTAGATAGTGATAAAAAAAGGTTTGTCTCAGCCCAAGGTTTTTTAAATGATGCTAACATTTTACAGGTACTTCACACATCCTGTATTCTGGAAATATTCATGGTGGTCAAATTTAAACACAAATATTTAAAGCTCATTTGACTCTAAAAACTCTAGAATGTGATAGCCTATGGCTAAAAAAAATTTTTTTAAATATTGGAAACATTGCTTGCCCTACAATTTAGTTACATTTGGTGCTTCCAACTGCAATAATTTTCATTAAGAGTGGAAAAAAGATTCATACCCACCTCATTAAAATGGCAGGCAACACTATTCAGTATGCATCTTATAGAAATAAATAAATAAATCTCAGTGAGCTTTTTCAAAACTCTCAACCCCTAGAAGTGTAGAATTAATGGTACTTAATCAAGCCGAAGGTCAACTTTTCCTACCAGAGAAAAAGAGATCTTTTAAATGCAGCTAGAAACCCAGGCAAATAGAAGGAATAAAGCTAACTGTGGCTCAAGCATATGACTGGATTGATAGTGATTCAAGAGGCAGACACATGTTGAACACTAAAGTACACAAATTTAAGTTTTCAAAGCAGAAGTATATAGTTAAGGGAAGAGTTCCTCTGGCAGATTCAAGCTAAAGCCAGTGAGCTAGCAGAAATGGAACAATGAATATAAAGAGTTCTTTGCTGTAAGTAAAGGTACAAGAAAATTAGGCTTCTTAGATCATCACTGTTGGATCTAAGTAGAGAAAACTAACAAATTATTTGACACCCTTTCCTTGAATTTCCCAGGTAATCTGCTATGAAAGAAGCAAAATCACAAGTGATGATTTCTGGGATGCAGAAGTTTGTAGGAGTGGAGTGTTGAATTATTTATCATTGTAGAACAAAGCTCTTAATGAATCCTAATGAATCCTTTGAACAATCCACCCAAATGCCTAGTTGATCCAGCCTCACTGCAAACCCATTAGCACCAGGTCATGGAGGGAAGGCTTTCTCTCATGGAAGATGGTCAAATTCTCTGATGAGTGGAGGCTAGAGAAGAGAACAAGATGTTCCAGATGAAATACAATGAATGATTTTATTTTTTTTTTTACCTATCCTGCAGCAACCCTATGGAAGACCTATTTCTATAAGGAGCCAGAACTAATAATAAATAAAAATAAAATGGAAGAAAAGTTCACTTTGAGAGGAAAACCACTGCTGATGACTTGGAGGATGATGACACTCAGATATTAGCAGTCTTCCCTCTTTGGGTAGATAGGAAATAGATGCTAGAATTTATATTTGAACATTACTAAAGATACACACCTTCACAAAGGTTGACTTTGAATTATTGATTTTAACCTATTTATACTTTAAAAAAATAGACTGTTCATATTACATAAATTTATTATTCCCCCCAGGAGCAATATAATCAGCAACCCTGTATTATCCCTGATATATACTTGTTTGTCAACATTCCTCTAAGACCTAACCAACTAAACCAGATGGTTTTGCTCATATGCAGGGAGTAGAAATTCCTTCCACCTGCCGTAAAGGCTATTTCCCAAAGTAGCTATGGGACTCTGGAACCTTTCTTGCTTTGATGGGTTGGGGGAAGGGGTAGGGTGGGCAGGAAGGGCACCTGTACCATGATCACTCTGCCTTACCTTAGCATCTCTCTATTTGTACAAAAAGGAGAAAGGAACAGTAATATGATTTCCCTCGAAATTATGTTTCACATAAATAAAAATTCTTATAATGCATAAAAATGTTACATCTAAATGGCATGGCAAATATATGCTCAAAATGGTTGGTTGTCTTAGACTGAAAGAACACCAAAGATATTCACGAAGAAAAAACTTACCTTCAGTTCCACCTACACCTTTGGTTAGGGTAGCTGATCTGTGAGGCACAATTTATTAAACCCATAGCATCCTCCCCAAAGAGATAGATCAGACAAGTAAAACCAGGGTGTGAAAGAAAAAGAATTGGACTAAAGGAAAAGGAGGACAGGGAAATAGGAAAAGAAAATCTTACTTTCTGCCCACAACTTTAAGTTCTGGTTGTTTTCTTTGGATTCATAACTCAGAAGAAATCAAGGAAATAGTTGGTGTGGTTTGGATAATCTTATACATATATTTATAGGAACTTATTTTTAAAGCATGCATTTTCAATAGAAAAACATTTTTAAATCATATCATTTCTAAAGTCAGTTTGGCAAAACACCTCAACTAGATCATCTCATTTTCACTGTAGTCCTGGGGTCTTAGAAAAAGTGGCTGTATTTTCTACTAGAGGGGTGGAAGGCATAGAGAGCTCCATGCAAGTCTTTTATTACAAAGTCTCCCAGTGAGGTGTGGGAAAGACAAGTGACTGCATCTATGCATCCCAAGCACAGGCCCCTTCCCACAGATGCTGCTTCTAGATAAAACTCACCCAAAAGACTGTTGCTATTGAATAAGCAGACTCATAACTGAGCTGACCACATATAACATGTTCAGCTACACACTGACCACCCCCCAGCTCAAGGGCTCATCCTCTTCTAGGCTGTTCTGAGGCTAATAGAGCACTGGTACTCACCTGTGGCTACTGTTATGGAAACCATCTACTCCTGCTTTTAACAAAGTGAAATTGAGTGTCAGATTAAAACCAGACACAATTCTGGGCATGGAAGATAAAAAGGTATAACAGGAAAGATCCCTGCCCTTACAGCGATTAGAGTCTAGTATGGGTTGAAGCAGTTTGAAGCACAATACACAAATTAAGAACAGGACATAAATTTAGACAGAATTGAGTTCTCTGAGGAAAAGAAAATAGGGTACTTCTACAAAGAAAAGTAGTTAGGAGTGGGAGGTAGGGACAGAGGATTAGGTACTTTATAGAATATCTCTGAAAGAACCCTGTAAGGTGACTTCTCTATTCTTGTCCTGAGTGCCTGGTTGGGTGGAAAGCTATAAAGTGAGGTGGTGATCAGAGAAGGCTTCTCTGAGGAAGTTTGTTTGAGAGGAGTCAACCATACAAATACCTGAGGCTGTGGGGATGGCAAGCGCAGAAGCCCATAATGAGCTTGGCATGTTAAAGGAACAATGTGATATATATCCCAATGGGAGCCTGTTCCCCAGGCAGAGTGGCAGGAGGGAAACTGGACACATAGGTAGATGTCTGATCACAGCAGGCTACAGACGACCTGTAATAAAATCTGAATGTTGTTCTAAAAGCAACTAGAAGCACTTGAAAGGTTGTTTTAGTCAGAATTCCCCCTGATGTGACCCCCAAAACCTGACCACACAACTTAGAGAAAGGAAGACTTGTTTGCTCACAGTTCTGGAGATTTCAGGGGTTCAGTCCATCTTAGGCCAGGTTACACCTGTGCAGCTCAGGGTATGGTGCAGGGAGCAGAGAGAAAGAGAGCACTCAAGGACTCTGCTCTCACATTACAGAGGCCAGAAGCAAGAGATAAAACAAGGAGAGCAGAAATAATATATAATCCCAAGTCCACACCCCAAGGACCCTTCTCAGCAACCAAGCTCACCACCAACATGGTTGCATTGACTGTGAGGTCTAGGGTGATGTTCCAAATCAAAATCATAAAAAAAGGTTTTAAGCAAAGGGATCCTATGACCCAATTTAAGTTTTAAAAATCACTCTGGCTGCAATGGGTATATTGGTCCAAAAAAGCCAATAATAGAAATAAGGAGATCTGTTAGGAAGCTATTAAAGACAAGCAGTGAAAGTGACTTAAGCTAGGGAGTAGCAGTAAAAATGGGAAGGATAAGATTTGGGATATATTTTGGAAGCAGAGTCCATAGCACTTGGAGGCCAGTTTGGGAGAGAGGGCAGGAGAGGGAGAGACAGAAATCCATGTCTGAGAACCAGAGTTGCCTGGAAAGGGAATGATTCTGGGAAATGTAAGGCACAATTGCTCCTATGAGCCAGGGAAGCTTACTTCTGTTACTGCATCTTTTCGATCCAGCATCAGTCACAGTTTTTACCCACTCTGGGCAGCCTTTTACTGCTGAGACAGGTGAGTCTGGGTTCACTGCTTACCTTATTTTCCTAGTACGGTGTTAATTTGTGCCTTAGGCCACTGCTGCCTACCAATGATGTGAGGTTGTTGGGTTGCTGCTATCTTCCTTCTCCCCTGCCTCCTCCCCTCCCTTCCTCTCTCTGTCCTCCTCTCCCTTCCTTCCTTTCACATTCCCTTCCTGGTTTCCCTTATGCACTTCAGCCGATGCCTGAGAACTAGAGCAAGAGTACCCCTAGCATTAACAAAGCAAATACTGGCAGCCTATTACACAGGATCTCTAAATCGTGATCACAATATAAAATGAACCAATTTATCATGGCTAGGAGGAGGGGGCATCTCAATTTTGAAATAGAATGAATCTGGGGGGATATATTTCCAAAGGAACAAATAGCACCACAAATGATGAGAAGGAACCTTGCCCCCAATTTACTATCAAACCTCTACGTTAAGCCGAAAATTCACAGCATGCTCAGCAGTAAATCTGAGGACAGCCTCAAGATTTCTTGTAATAATCTCTCTCCATGAAGCCACTTTTCAAGAGATGAGGGCAATTTGCTCAGAAATAGGCAGAATAAGGATTTGTGGCTATTGTTCCTATCCCTGTTTAAAAAAAAAAAAACTTTAACATATGATACAAGAACTTTTCCCACTTTTATCATGTATGATCACACATTATGATACAAATTAGTCCTATTTGATAATTTGAGATATTATAGTCATTTGGGGTCTTTCTTAATATGTAACCTTGTTAGCACTAAAGGAAGATTCAGAAGCTAGAAGAGGCTGAGGCAAAGAAAGATTCTAACTAGGACATGTCCTAGAACCTTCCTCTCTATCATCCCCTAATAAATTTCCAATTGAGGTTCTCGCAACTTCTCCATGTTTAAACACACGGGATGTCCAGTCTATGGATCTGAGGAGGAAGTAGGTGAGGCTAGGAAAGGGACACAGAGGAAATGGGAGGACACTACTAATATTAAATAGAAAATCTAATTTTAGTTAGTTTAGTGTTAGTTAAGAGTAAGACTTGAGTTTTTTAAAAAGTATTTTTCAAATCTAGGATATAGGCCTAGCATATGGTACCTATTAATAAAGCCCAAAGAAGTTAAATGTGTATGTTCAAAATGGACATGAAAGTCTTAAAATATCATCATCAAATTTGTGTGTATTTGCAGCAGACACTTTTAGCGCCTGGCATCATGTCCCCTCATCCAACCTCAGATTTCAGTCACGGCAGCGGATGAGAGTAATTGTGAGCTCAGATGCAGTCTAGTGGTCCATCACCAGAAACAGGGCTGATCTGTGGGCCCTGTCTGAAGTCAGGGTGCTGCCTTGCCTGCATGAAAGAGCAACCGAGAAGCAAGATCGGGGGTAATTATCTCTAGGGGAGTTGTCAAAGGATGTGTTTCAGGCACACAATCCTGGGAGCCCCTCCAACTCCCATACCCCCACAGTGTTCACAGCAGACACTTGTCAATGGGCAATGGACACTCACATCCAGGTTTCTTCCTGCACTATTCACTCTCCATCCTTCTCCACTCCTGCTTTTGGAGGGAGTCACTCTTAAATATACCCCTGATCTAAGTTTTTGTACTTGGTTCTGCTTTCAAGGGAAATCAAATTAAGACAATTTATATAGCACTCATTTTCACCACACAGGAGCTCAAACATTATAATAACTCTAGTCATTTCAAATGTATAGGATTAAATTCATATGTTTTTTTTATGTGCAGTGCTGGAGACTGAACCCGGGGCCTGGTATACATTGAGCAAGTGTTCTACCACTGAGCTACACCTCCAGCCCTAGGATGAGATTTAAAGAGGTTAAGTGACTTGACCATGGTCAGCAGCCATTAAATTGTGAAATGAAATCAAGGATACAGGTTTCCTATAATCTATATATTAGCCACTTGAAGTTCACTGGAGACAATAGTCTCCTATTAGCACTCAGCACATGCAGAGGTACTATGGTTATAAATTAACAAACATTGACCAACTCCTGAGATTGTGAGGAAGTGCATAGGCCTCAGAGGACAATGGCATAGCCCCCCACTGTGAACTATGGAAGACTTCTGAGAAGGTGAGATCATATCATTTTTAAACAGCCTAGGTCTATTCGAGATAGATGCTAAGACATGTGGCCTTAATTCCCAAAGTTCCTCCAGGCTCTGTATGTTTCTAAATAATTACCCAATTCTGAATGGGGAGCTGTATCTTACATACAAATAGTCATTAGATTTTAAGAATATCTCAAGACAAAGAGTTGTGTGAGGATCACAATCCCAGATCAATCCCCACGTTAGCATCTCCTTTCCACAACAGAAACTACTAAATTGAAGGTTAAAATAGGAGAAATTTTCAGCCTACCTCTTTGGAATAGTAATTGCAAGGCCTATGGCCTTATGAGTTTGATGACACTAGCCGATCACCCACTGTGGATAGAGGCAGTTGCCGCATGAAATGGTCTTATCACCTGCATAGACTCTTTTATCCTCTTAACATTTGGTTTAGGCAACTGGTGTCTCCAGGAGGCTGGATTAGCAGAAATATTATGCTATTCTGTTCCTAGTTCACTAAGATGATCATTTTCCTTCCTAAAATAATATATTTGTAGGTGTGAAAGTATGAGAAATTATATCTCTCTGTCTCGGCTAGAAATATCATCTCTTTATACTGTCCACTAAAATAAAGCTTGCAAGACAAGAACATAGAGGAAAAAATTAAAACCAGTGCATTAATTAAACTAAATCATGACTATCTTAATTCATATGTATTTGTCTCCTCTTAAATAATACTAAAATGCAACACTCCAAATACAGACAGCGTGGCCATGGGCAAGGCATGCAAACCAGCTATCTTTGCAAGTCTGACTGACTCATTTCCCTATGTTGTCTTTGTATCACTGTATAACAGTGCTAACACAGCATGGAAATAAACTTTCAACCATTGACCCATGTACCCTGAATTCCTAACTAATGCAGGATCATCAAGCAGAAGGAAACTGTTCTTATTAAAAAGGGGAAATCATCATCCTACATCCAGGCTATATTAAGGAAGATTAAGGAAGATGAGTTCAGTTTAAAAGCTCAGGAGTAAACCAGACATTATAGTGCAAGCCCAAAATCCCGGTACTAGGGGAGGCTGAGATAGGAGGATTGCATATTTGATGCCAACCTGAGCAATTTAGCAAGACCCTCAGCAACTTGGTGAGACCCTGCGTTAAAATTTAAAAAAGTTAAAATAGGACTATGGATGTAGCTCAGAGATAGGGTGCTTCTGGGTTCTACCAGGGCTAGAATCCCTAGTACTAAAAAAAAAAAAAAAAAAAAAAAAACCTTCAGAAGTAGATTGGGAATATTGCTCAGTGGAGTATGTGCAAGGCCCTGAGGTTTGATTCTCAGCACCACAAGGAAAAAAAAATCCAGAACTACTCTGTGTGCATATGTCGAAGGTTCTTGGTGTGCATGGGTGAAAAAGACACATGACTGCTCTCAAAGAGTTCACAGTCTACTGGGGAAGTTGTACAAAAACCAATTGTGTGGAAGCAATGGCTAGAGAGGTGATCACTAGGTACCCTACTGGTGGAACACTTAGTCCAAATGAAAGTCTGGCTCATCAACTCTCCTTTTCTCTTTAAATTGGTGATGTAGGGTTCCATTGGAACCATATGGCATAGACCAAGCTATGTACTTCTGTATCCTTCTCAATTACTAATAGAACTGTCTCATAGATGCGTACTGGATTCTCAAACTTGCATTAGACTCTGTTAAAAAATAATATTTTTTTATTGTACAGAATCTAAAAGACATGGTCTTCCAGATGAATGGGTATCAGATAACTTTCTGAGTGCTTTACCCAGGATAACTTGTTTATTACTCACATTAATCTCATAAAGTAGCCATGGCTGATTGCACTACATTTTGACAATATTTGTTGTCCCTTTATAATAGGCCCACCTTTTCTGGGGAACTATACAATCACATCAGGCATTTTATATGACTTGCTTCATAGTTAAGAAAATGTGAACAGAAAAGGTCTGGGTCACTTGTAAGTTAAAAGAGTTCCCTTTTCCCTTTGTTACAAATCCAGTATGGGGCAAACTAAAGCTGCTTCTTCATCCAGGGTCCAGAAATGAGGAGGACATGAAACAATACTGCAGTAGAATCATGATGAATATTAATGTGGATGGAAAATAAATCTATGCTTCTTCAGGTTACTAGGATTACAAGGACCTATTTGTCACAGAAGCATAGCAAAACCAAACTAACTGATACAGAGGTCATATCAATATACACATTTTACACTTGAGGAAAATCAAGGAGAAAGAAGTCCAATTAATTTTCCAAGGTCACATAACTATTGAACATTTTGATTTGAACTCAGACAGTCCAGTTCTGCTTTATCCTTAACTATTATACTACACATCCTCCTCTATCAACTGAGAGATATACCAAGGATGGCTAAGAGACACAAAGATTAAACCTGTATGTGACCTACAGGACAAAAAACATAAAACAATCCAATCAATGTAGTCAATAGATATTACTTTAATTTCTGAATGTGTAGATGATGAATAAAGGCAGAGAAGAAAAGGCAAAATGCAACATGAGAAGAGATAAGCCTACAGAGAAAATGACAGGGGAGAAACAGATTAAGAGAAATCTCATTGTTTGTCAAAATGATCAGAGGTAAATCTCTCTTCTAGAAACATAAAGATCTTAAGATTTTTATCTTCAAAGTAATTCCATAACACTGAAAATAAGTAATTTGGAAATAATCTGGTTACTTTTTTAAGTGTGTGTGTGTGTGTTACTGAAGATTGAACCTAGGGGCATTCTATCTCTGAGCTACACTCCAGCCCTATTCTATTTTTTTTTTTAATTTGACATAGTGTATCACTAAATTTCAGAGGCTGACCTCAAACCTGCAATCCTCCTTTCTCAGCCTCCCATATACTGGGATTACAGGTATGTGCTTCTATGCCCCGTAATCTGGTGATTTTTCTACTTTGATAAATTCCTCTGCAGGTAGAGATGAAAAAGGTGTGGGGTGGACTCTATGAAATGCCATTTTAGTAAGATTCTGAATATTCCTGATGCAGGTTGCACAAGTTTCCTGCAGTAAAGTGTTATAAGACAAGAGAAATGTGTCCTCTCACAGTTCTGCAGGCTGAAAGGCTGAAATCAAGTTGTCAACAGGGTCACAGAGACTAGAGCAAAGGATGGCTCCTTCCTTCTCCTTTAGCTTTTTTTTTTTTTTTTAAATACTGGGTATTGAATTCAGGGGCATTTTTACCAGTGAGCTATACACTTAGGCTTTTTTTTTTTTTTGTCTTTAAACAGGATTTCACTAGGTTGCTGAGAGTCTTGCTACATTGCTGAAGCTATCCTTGAACCTACAATCCTCAATGTTTCAGCCTCACAAGTACTGGGGTTATAGGTGTGAGCTACCCACCTAGCTCACTCTTCCTAGCTTCATGGCTGTTGGCAATTCTCTGTGCTCTCTGGCTTGTAGCCACATCACTCTAATATCTACCTCTGTCTTCACATGGTTTCCTTCTCCCTGTGACCTTGTCTGATAAGGACACCAGTCATTCACTATAGGGCTCATTCTAATCTAGTGTGAGCTGGTCTTAACAAATTACATTTGCAAAGAATCCTACTTCCAACCAAGATTATAACCTGAGGTTCCAGGTGTACATGCATATTTATTTAGGGAACACTATTTAACCTACTATAGAGTGATTCTCAAATCACATGTTGGGAAAATGGAAAAAAAATCCTTTATTTTACTGAAGTTAATTTTTAGGCCTTATAACTTAGAAGGAATTCCCTATGACCATATAAGTAGATTGTAGTTCTGACTCCTTGACAAGGACTCTACACTGTAAACTGTTGCCTATGGTTCTACTAGAGTTTTTTTTTTTTTTATAAACCTTTGGTTTTTGGAGCCAGAAGTGAAAATATTACTTCTAGATCATTTCAATTTGAATCCCAGGATAAATTAAGTCAAAGCTTTATCAGCCTCCATTACATTGGCAAATATTCACTCAAGCTTCCCAAATTTAATTCTTCTGGAATTATACTCTTGATCAACCTCAGTTCCCCTACAATCTCTGTTCTCTACTTCCTCCAAACCCAGTCTATAACTCATGAGAAACGCTTGGCCTTCTCTCTCACTGCCATCTTCCATTCTCTCAACCCTATCTCATCAGCACCTCGCCTGGTTTATAAACTGATTCTTTAGTAAATGGATTCTCTAGTCATCCAGATCCTCAACTAGGTTGGAGGCACCTTGAGAGCTGGGTCCAAAACACTCACATTTGCATCTTTGCACTAAGGGTATGCCTGATGAATGAATGAATGAATGAATGAATGAATGAATGAATGAACGAATGAATGAAATCCCTACCTCACATCCATAAACTAAAGATTTCATCCCATTATTGAAGTAAGAATTTCCTCACTCTGTCCCAAACTAAATTTTCCTCTCATTTCCTTTTCCTTCTCCATTCTTTGGGATTTTACTTTCACAATCATCTGCCCTTTCTTCTGCCTTCAGATATTTCTTCACCTTCAAGTTTCACACACTCACAGAAGCCCTCATCTTGACCTTCTTCCTCTACTCATCTTGTTCTCTTCATTCAATCTGGCAGACTCTATTTGCCCTCAATTATGTTGCTGGGTATTGACTTCTTCTGTCCTTTTATCCTTCCTCAACAACCTTTCAGCAGCTGGATATTCCCTCTGCTGCTCTATTTAGCTACACTCTGCAAAGTTCAGCAAGTACCTCCCAATCCTCTGTGTCATCACTGAACTTCATTGACCACTCCACTAATGTTATGACTCTTTTATGGATAAGTTTCCCACATCTTTTAACTTTGATGCAGAGCCTCCCTCTCCTTGTTCTTGCCTCTTCCTTCATTCATGATTTAATTCCATCTTTACCCCATGTTCCACCTGCTTTTCTCTTCACATGCACTGCTTGCTGAACTGCCCATCATATGACAGGAACTCTAATTTGATGTTTGATTTGTCATTTGCTATCCTGTATTTCTTTGCCTTGACCCTGTTTTCTTATTTTTAAATGTTTTCCAGGTTATTTCGTAGACATCTCTTATTTTTAAAACCTACTCTCCCTTCTCTAGTATCTCACTTAAGGTCATCCTCTCAGGATACTGTATTTATTTTTGTTTCTTTGTATATGTTACTGAGACTACTTCCCCATCATTCTAGTGTATTTGGGAGACTTTTGAGTTTCAGTCCTACTTGGAAAAAAATAATTTCAAGTGTAGAACTCAGTGAACTTGTTATTGACATTTTCTAAGTCTTTCATGTCACACATGTGGGCATCAGAGGTTCCCCAGCTCTATGTCACTCACTGTGAGTCCTATGGTGAGGGTGAGAGGCTCAGTATAATGACAGGGAGAAGTTAAAGTCAGAGGGAGGTTCAGATGGCCCTAGGTGAGAGCAGGATGGATGAACAGCAGGACTTTGGAAGGTGGAAGGCCGATTAGCTAGTTTTTGGGGAAGAAGGAAGGGGTATTGAGGGATTGGGAGGTACTTGGGAAAGGTTTGAAGGGTGTATAGTGATTCCACATTGGAAAGAAATGGCTTTGTGTATCCTGCTGGGTTGCTCATCTTGGGCAAGTTCATGCACTGGCTCCAGAGCCTGCATTCTATTCTCCTATGCCCTATTGTTCCTCAATGCACTGTCCACTAAGACCTATTACCTCTGACCCATCATTGGTCCACTGTGGTTAGAACATGACCTCACATTTCTCTCTACTCTCAGGTCCAAAAGTAAGTTTTTAAAATTTTCGAATATTCAGTGTGACATCTCCTTTCTTTTTCTAATGGTTGGTCTTTAAGAATGCAATCACTAAAATAGGATCCTTGTCCATTTCAAAGGATAAATACATAGTCCCAGAGATGATATAGTGAGGCTAACTGCTGGATTCATGATGAATATATGCATGGCAGGTAGGACTTCAGATCCATCTATGTTACCAGTGTTGCTCTGACAAGTAAGAGTGGAGGCTGAGGAAAGCAATCTGGTAGAGGAATTAGAGATGCCTTTTTGAACTGATACTCAGGCTGGCTGAGAGTGAGCGATGGGTGTGTGAGGCAGCAGAAAGACACCAACATCTTCTAACATGGAAAAATGGAGATAATATACTTATGACATTTAGTACCCGTTTGAGCCTATATATGATCCTAGAGAAGCATAATCCTAGCTACCATCCATTCAGTGTTGGGACCTGATCCAGTTTCCTTAGAACTAGACAGACAATTTCCATGCAGCTTTATACACAGTAAGTGCCACCAGATTAGTGCTACTTGTTATTACTGATTTATGAAAACATATTTAAGTGATAAAATTCTATCAATAGGAGTAAATGGTAGAATGGTGGGGGGAGGGGTTCAAACAAAAAAAAATAAGGGGAAAGAAATATCTCATAAGAACTGAACTTTAAGATTAAAAAGTATAAAAAACCCTCCTTTCTCTAAGAATAAATATCTTTCCAATGGTGGCAAAATAACATCTATTTGCTTGTCATTAAATACTCATTAACTCAACTCATCAAACAATCACTGCTCATTTACAACACACTCAATCTTGGCTAGGAGGTAGAGATAAAATTATAGTCCCTGGATCAAAGTTATTTAGGGTCTAATCAAAGACACAGCTATTTTAAAATGTAAAACAATGCTTTAAATGCTCTAATACTAGTGTGTATTCTTTATACCTTAGGAATACAATGAGAGAAAAAAGTGTGTGTGTGTGTGTGTGTGTGTGTGTGTGTGTGTGTGTGTGTGTGTGTTTGGAGTTAGAAAGATAGTGGTATTCAAGTAATACTTCCTAGAGGCAGCAAAGATGATGCTCCTTAAAGGATAAGGAGGAACTAGAGCTCTAGGTAGATTAAAAAAAAATAGAAGAATATTACCTGTCATGTACAGAGATTAAGAGAGATTGGTAAATTTAGGGGATAATGAGCAGTTCTATGTGATAGAGAAGTGAAGAGTAATTTTATGATAGATAGAAGATGAGTCTAAGGGAACTAGCCAGGAACAGATTATTAGAACTTATATACTGTACTAAAAACTACATGCTTTACCTTCTAGACCAAAAAGAGCTCTTAAAATATCATAACAAGCCAGGCATGCTGGAACACACCTGTAATCTCAGAATTTGGGAGGCTGAAACAAGAGAATCATAGGTTTGAGGATAGCCCCAGCAACTTAGCAAGATCCTGTTTAAAATAAATAAATAACTAGATAAATAAATAAATAAAAGGGTTGGTGATAGAATGCCCCTGGGCTCAATGCCCAATACCACCAAAAAAATTAGATATAAATTGAGAGTAATCTCTGAAATAGACATGTGTTGATAATAAGGATGGAACAAATGGGAAAGTTACATTGTGTCATCAGAGATTGGAGTAGTCTCTGCATACTATCCATACCATCATAAATGTGTTCATCCGTCTCATTTCTTTCTCTTTGCTTTTCCTATGTGCTTTAAATTGACTTGAACCATATAATTTTTTATTCTAATTTGGTCCCAGAATCTTTCTGCTTAATGATCTCTGAAGTCAGCCTGCCTGAGTGTATTTGGACTGTCCTGGTGATTTCCCAGGGATAGCTAGGAATGACATTATCGCTCTGGCACTTCAAATGTAAATCCTACAACCTGGAAAGTGAGGCTGGAGGCAGAGAAACTGACTCTGATGGCCTTGTCCAGCCAAGGATATGCAACATACATTTTACAAAGGAGGTTTAGATAGGAACTAGATGATATAAGCACACAAAGAAGAAAATGTCGTAGAGAACTGATTCATTTAATGTTAAACCAAAATAAAATGATCTTCCAAAACTACAAAATCAATGCAAAAACTGCCTACAGGAAAAAAAAATAAATCCTAATATCAAACAAAGAAAGGTTGAAATTTCTGCACATCCTCCAAGAATTTTTCACCCTTCCTGGTGCTTTAATGGTGTCTGGAAAGCTTGCAGAGATAACAGGCCACTAGGATTACAACACAGTTTCATAATCTCTCATGAAGGCCAGCAGGATGCCCCTAAGAAACGGAAACCAGCACATTAAACACACCAGGTAAAGGAAATAACAGAAGGATAACAGAAATGCTTTGCAATCAGTAGAGCACCAGAGGGGTCGGAGAGGGACCTCAGGATTTTGAAGGAGTCAGACCTGGCTTCAAATTCCTGCTCCAGTAGGTACTAGCTATGTGACCCTGGACAAATAACTAAAGATCTGTCAGCATCAGTCTCTCCAAGTTGCATATAGAATAATAAGAAGAAGAATAATCACCTTCCACTGGGGGATGGTGAGGGATAAAAGTGTTAACATAGAGAAAGTATCTCACACAGATTCTCTTCCACTTTGCCCTTTCCATGTTCAATTTCATGTAAATTGATAAGTCAATAATTAGCAATTCACACCACAGCTATTCTTAGCAGCCTACCTGGATGCCAATAATAATTGCTTGTCTAAATATAACTGTGTTTTTCCTGTGTCTTCAGTCCCCAGTTGATGCCAGTGTTCAGGACATATCTCTTTAAGTAAAATAACAATGCTGGTATATTGCTTAGGAAACTTCCCTAGAGATTAGCAAGGCCAGCGTTGGGTCATTTGCATTCTATGTAGTTAGATTTCAGAGAAACTCCAGCAAATCCTCCTCTCAAGGGAAACTTGTTCAGGCTCAAGCTGTGGGATGTCTTAAACAGCTTGTACCATTCTTGTTACAGGGAACTCAACCCTAAGGCCACTGTGTGAAGTCAGTGTCATTTACATGGCCCTTAAAAGTGGAGAATTTCCAAGTGATACTTTCCCTTCCAATTAGCTTCTATTTTCATAGATCATCTTTCTGTTTCTAATTTTTTCTTTTCCTTCTTTTTAAGAATACAATTTTTCAACCCAACAAAGATTATAATATTATTGTTAGATTTTGAAATGCAGAACACTTATTTGGGAAGGCAGGTCACCTCATGTGCAATTTGAAGTGTAATTTTTCCAAATAATAAAATTTAGCAGCCCCGTTTCTCTGCTAGTATAAAGGATATAAAGGAATATTTTACCAGATGTGTTCCCAATGTTTCAAAGAAGGATACAAGAAAAGACGCATGCTTTAACAGTAAAGCAATCATCTACTGCAAGTTTACAATTGGTAAAATAACATGCCATTTACATGCCTGCATAAGTGGAGGCAGCACCAAAACATTTGTAAAAGAGACCTTTAAAATAGACATCCAAGGAGCTCTGGACATTTAGAAGGTGCTTAAAGATGATTAAGTCCAGCTCTCCTGTGTCTTTAGTAAGGAACCAAAGTCACAAAAAGTTTAGATGATGTGGCCAGGCCAAATGCTTAGAACTAGCAGTGGCATGTGAATTCCAGATTCTGGGAAATAGCTTCAGTGGCCTCACTATCAAGACACAAGTAACTCCTCAGGCCACAGAGACTGTGCCTGTGAGACACCTGGTACTGAATGCTAACCACGATGTCTTCTTTTAAATTGGGTTATAGTTGACATGTGATGAATTTGCATGCTTAAAGTATATAATCAGATAAGTTTGGACATATGAACAGACACATAAAAATCATCACCAAAATCAAAATGAGGGCTGTGTCCATCACCCATGAAAGTTTCAACCATGTAATGGCTTCCTCTGGCCCCTCCCCAGGCAACCCAGGTCTGTCTTTAGCCTCTGATGCTAGATGAAACAAAGAGGAGGTGGATTTTATTTATTTATTATTATTTTTTTTTTTTGCAGTACTGGGGATTGAACTCAGGTGCATAATACCTCCGAGCTATACCTCCAGCCCTATTTTTTTTTTATTATTCTTTATTTTGAAGCAGGGTCTCACTAAGTTGCGGAGTGCCTCACTAGGTAGCTGAGGCTAGCCACGAACCTGGATCCCCCAGTCTCAGCCTCCCAAATGCTGGGATTACAAGCGTGCACCACCACCCCCAGCTAGGAGGTGGATTTTAAAAGAATCACAATGAGTTCTATTTTAGATATCCCGAGTTCAAGATGTTATATACACACAGAAATGACTAGGAGATGATCAGAAACATGTACACAGAATTCCAGAGTCAGCTACAACAGATTCAGGCTGTATCTATTTATACATGTATGTCAACCACCTTTTGAATCCAAGGAATTAATTGTTCTTTCACTCATCACTGTCACCTACAAACCAGCACAGCCTCTTAGTGACATCATGAGCTGACACTGTGATGTCATGGAAGTCATCTGTGGTAATGTTCCAATTCAACTCATAATTCAGTGCCAAAAATTGAAAAGCATTGTTGCTCAAAGATGCAGTTTCTGCCCCACCTCTTCCATATGTCTTGGAGCCAACTACTTGGGCCCAGAAAAGAACATGGAAACAAGTTAATGATTAAGTCCACTGGATCTCTACCACCAGGGCAACCAGTTGTATGCTTAGGGACCCGGAGTAAAGACATCAGTAGGCAAATTAGAGGTGCAGTGGTTTATGAACAGGGGACTGGCTTACTCTGCAGAAAGAGTTCTGTGTCTGGCCCAAGGAAAAGGAGCTTAAAATAGTTGAGACTGGCATGGATTCTCAAAGTCCATTCTATCTCCTGGAGGGTACACAAGAATGATCAGGGGAACAGTAGTAGCCTTGGGTACAACTGGGGGGCATTTAATAAAAATAAGAGGGTGCTGAGTAATTTTTTCCCTGAAAAACAGGCCGTAAGCTGGTAAACTTGAGAATCTGTGTTAGAGCATCATGTATGCAAAGTGACTCCCTAGACACTCTTTACAAGTGTCCCCCCAGGTCATGCATGTGCATCTGTCTGAGTTTGATGTATTGCGCAGAAAATGACTAGTTTCCTTCTCTAATGAGAGTTTGGAAAGCTCTCTATGTTTAAAAACAGTTTATGGCATTTAAAGAATAAGACATAATTGAAATAGGCTGTTGAGTGATGATAAATTTAGTAAGATCTCTCTTCTAGAGCCAGAGCTTCAGTGTTTTGTTTTGGAGTTTGTTATTGTTTTGAAGGTATTTTGTTTTGATTTGATTTTTCTTGTTCTCTGGTGCCCTCCTGTGTTCTGTTCCCAAATAGCACTTGATTTACAAGACTCAACTAAAGTTCAAAGTAGTCTTTGATAGCATAAAATGGTCACAGTACCAATCTCAAAGGTTTCAGTATATCTCAACAAATATATGTTTATGTCAACAATACATATTTTAAAATAGTTTAAGGCAACTCTTAATAATTAGTACATTGCCTGCCAGAAAGTAGATGCTCAGAAAAAAACACATGTCAAATAACTAAAGGCCCATTAGTCACAGAGTTAGGTAAGGAAGTACACTGTGTCTTTTTACCACAGTGTTTTATATAAAATGCATAAGGAATTGCCAAATTGTTTTATTATCTTGGATTATATTTGAACTGACTTTATAAACTACAAAATAAATACAAAGACAAATCTTTCATTTATTCTTTTATATATTCTTTCAGCCAAATATTTATTGATATTCAACTATTTCTGTTTCAAGTGCCAGGAGGTAAAAAATAATTGCACAGCTCCCTCTCAAAGGGAACACACAATCTAGTGATGAAGAAAGAAAAGCGACCTTACCATGCCTTAATAGAGATAAGCACTGGTCATGGTTGGATCAAGGAGGGACAGACTATGCAAATCAAAAATATACCAATAAAAGTATTTAAAGTTATATGCCAAATTTCAACTACAAACATTGGAATTTCCTATGATATACCTTCTTGCCTTATGCTTAGATTCTAAGTCCCAGGAAGGTATGTTGGTATCTCATATCTATATAATCCAATTCTGACTAAGCCTGGTGTGGTGGCACAAGTCTGTAATCCCAGTACTTGGGAGGTTGAGGGAGGAGGATTGCAGGCTCAAGGCTAGTTTCAGCAATTGAGGGAGACTATCAGCAACTTAGCAAAGCCCTGTTTCAAAATAATAAATAAATAAAAGTCACTGGTGGTATAGCTTGGAAGTAGAATGCCCCTGGGTTCAACCCTCAGTATAGTACATTGCAAAACTAGAACTCAGACTGGCACACAGAAGTAACTCAAATTTTTAATTGATTCACTGAACAACTCTTTGATTTGGTTTCTATATCATTTGTCAACAAAATACAAGGATAGAAGAAAAATACAAAACAATACCTCTTAATTCTCCTAACTACTAAGGAGGTGTAGCTGGGAGCTAAGAACTAATAGTATATGTTCCATGTATATATACTTGTTTTTGTTCCGCAGCATACTTGAATAACTAAATCCAAATACCACTTCTCAGCGACATCTCACAAATAGAGCCATTTATTTTTTTTCTTTTTTTTTTTTGCCTACAGTCAAGATCAGTGTTCACCTCCTTTCTCTCTTATACCTTACTGCCATAGCATTCTTTCTGCAGTAATGGTATTATCTATTAAACTTGGAATATTTTATCCATTGCAATCAGATTCTGATCCCATATTGGTGACTTCATTCATGTATTAAATCTCATCCTTCAGGATTCTTCCAGGTCAAACATAGAAATCAGATCACTTTTTGACAGGTCCTGGGGTTAAAATATAAGGCAAAAAATTATCATTTCCTTAAGAGTGAAGGCTTATCTAACTTTTATTCCCCAGCAACTGACTCAAAAGAAGAGGAGCTAAAAAATATTATTGATTTCAACCTGAACCAATTGCTAGCTGCAAACTCCTCCAGCCAGTGTCACAGAGTCTGCCTTCCCCGTTTCTACTCAACTCTCAAGTTCACACACTTCTTTATAGTAAATGGTTTCCTTGGCTTTCAGCATCACGATCTCTTTCTGCTTCCAAGAATTTGCTCTCAGACCTCAGTGTTCCTGTGGTATTACACTCCTCTCCTCCTTGAATTTGTAGTTCAACACCAGTGCTCCTTTGGAGATTTATTGTTGTTGTATTTTTGTGTTATTTGTTTGTTTGTTTTTACCAAGACAGCATGATCTAAAGTGGAAAGACAGTTTTCTCAGAGTTGAGTACTGATATTCTAGTTCTATATCTATCCCTCCAAGTAAAGCACTTTACACTAAACATTTGCTTCTCAGGGTCTTGCCTATGAAGTAGGACTATTAGAACTCATGTCACAGAAATGAAATGAGTGTCCAATAAATGCTGGTTTCTTGTCTTCACTTCCTCTCTCATCAATACACCTACTTTCTTAATATCACTAAGTCCTATGAGCATTATATGTCAATTATGTTCTTGTTTTTTTGTTGTGTTTTGTTTTATGTTTTTTGCCCTTGTTTTCTTATTTGATCTTCTAAGGAAAGAAACCACTGCTCATTTATGGATGGATGAGTATTAGTTTTAGGCATTCAGATGCTACTGATTCTTTACACCATTTATCCACTAGCCAACTCACTCCCCAAATTCTACTTCACAACCCAAGGTCTCGATTTGTGTACATGAACATGAACCCTCATTAGTTCCATATCCAAATAATCTGACAAATCTCAAGAGTTGACCAGTTCTGCCTTACATTGAAGGGTACTTCTATAAAAATGACTGAAGCTGTGAATCAATGAAAGGGTAAGAGTCAAAGCTCGGCCTACATGATATCTGCTAGAAGCCCATCATCCTATGCCCTTCACCTTGCTTAGGAAAACATTTTCCTTTTGCTACTTTAAACAGCAGGTTATCCAAATGCCTTTTTTTCTTTATAGTCAAGTTATAGTGTATGAATTACCCAGGTTTCCTATTTTTTCTGTATAACAATTTTAAAGAAAATCTCAAGCACTACAGCCCTAGAGCCCTGTGTCTATATGGAGAGAACTGCTAGGATTTCTTGCTATCAGCACAGGTAGATAATGCTAAATAGAGTATGTCTTATTGTGCTTTTCCTTCTGTCACTGACACAGAGTGCCGTGATGGAAGGAGCTTTAGAGAAAGAGCTTGGGTTCCAATGCTGGCTTCCCACTTAGCAGTTGTGTGCCTTAGTTAACTTACATATCTTCTTTGAGTTTCAGGATTCTCATCTGCAAAGCTACCTCCACTGTAGACTAACCCTCTAAAAATCCCCTTGTCCTTTCTTCTGTGTCTTAGCTTAAATGAATTTGTTTCCCTTTTTGGTGTAGCAATAGCATTTTGTGCTTTAATGCATGTTTCCACATCTGTCTCCCCTACCAGACCTGACAGTATGTTTTCTTAATCACTGAGCATGCCAACAAAATGCCTAGGATACAATAGGTACTCAATAAATGCTTGTTAGACTATTCCTTCCTAACATATCATATTATATTTGGGCATAGGCACTGCTAACTGAATTTTTTCAAAATTTTAGCAAAACTCTACAAAACCATTTATGTGTCACTTAAATGTGCCAGGAATGTGAATGTTCATGTTATTAAATTTTACTTCTATTTTATGATGTTTTATCTGTCTGCACGAGACCATCCACTGAGGCATGGAAAGCCTGGTTTTTTGCCCTTCTAGTTTTGCCCCTTTTTAATGTCTACCTATCTCCTCTGCTGACATAGGTCTATATCGTATAAGCCAGCAGGAACTTGAAGAGTTTTAAGCTCAAAGAGAGTAAACAATTGTGAGGAAGCTGCCAGAATTTCTAAATCCTGCTGTTATCTACAGTTGTTCATGACATCTATTTAAAGAAGATTTAAGTAGACTGATAATAATAATAATAATAAAAATGAAAGTTAGCACTTACTGAAAACTCACAATGCTCAGAAGCATTTGGCAGGCATTACTTCAGTTAAGCTTCACAAAAATATCACATAGGTTTTATCATTATACCTTTTTCTAGAAATGAGAAAATTCAAGTAACATGATGTTTGACAATTTTCTTAAGGTTAAACTTTATAAATAAAGGAGTCCAATTTTATAGGAGACAGACCTACTTCAAAGCCTATATCTGCCCTTTCCTGGAATCCCTCCTAAAAGCAGATCCTGAGACAAGGATTTGGAGGGGGGTAGTTTATTTGATCCCAGGAAGCAGGGTGAGACAGGATAGAGAAGAAACTCAGTGACCATTATGGTTAGATGTAGTATGTCCCTTGAAGAGATCAGGGTTGATATAGCTAAGTCATGAGGCTTATAACCTCAACAGTAGATAAATCCATTGTAATGGATTTACTGGGTGGTAACCTAGGCCTGGTGGGGTAAGACTGGAGAAAGTCGGTCCCTGGAGGTGTGGCTTTAGGGATTATGCTTATGTCTTTGAATCTTCTTGCCTGCTTGGTGCTCTTGGGTTTCCAGTCTCCATAATTTGAAGGGGGAGCTTTGTGTTCTCTCTCTCTCTCTCTCTCTCTCTCTCTCTCTCTCTCTCTCTGCTTCCTGCTTCCATGCGCTGAGCTCTGAAGACCCTGGAGTCACATGAACTGCACCCTGAAAGCTACAAAAACTGTGAGCAAATACATCTTTCTTTTTCTAAGTTATGTGGTCAGTTGTCTTGGATTATATCAATGACAATATTGACTGAGATAGTGACTAACTAGGACAACTAGGAGTTGGCCCCAGCAAGGAACCTCTGACACTGAGAGACACATCCAGAAACATCTATGAGAAGTAAGGAAGCTGGGGTTTTTATCTGCAAATTCCAGCCCTCATTAATCATATAGTTCAGTTTACCTCTCTGGTACTTTTGACTCACCTGGAGCATGGCCAGGTAGGCTCTTCTAGTCAAGAAACGTCCTCAGGTAGAGAGACTGAGCTATTCATTGCTTTGCAAACTGTCCACAGGCAATCCTGAGATAGGCTGAGAGGAACCACAGGTAGGCAAAACCTGTGGTGCTAACTAGGGTTCCTTAATACTATACTCATCCTGCAGCAGAGCAGATGCACAAAGATGAGCCAATCCAAGTGAAGTTGCATGCATCTTAAGTTGCTTTCTCTATGTATAGAAAATCCTGTGAATTTCCTATTAAATCAGTGCTATAATAATCCTGGCCTTACAGATGAAGAAACTGAGGCACAGAAAGCTTAAGCAACACATACAAGATTATGTAATTTATAAGCAACTGAGGCAACAACAAACCCAGAGTTCTGCTCAAAAGCCCAAGTTTTTAACAAGTTACTCATATGAAATAGAGTGAATATTATATAGGGTATGACCCCTAGAAGCTACCTGAGCTATTTCAGCTGAGCTTGGCACTATCTGCCCACCCCATCTTTTGGTTTTTCTACTTAATTCCTTTGAGCCTTACTATCCCCACCTTCTCAGATTGCAGGAGACACATTCCATCCTTTCTGTTCTTAGAAACTTCTCCTGTACAACGTCCACCCAAAGCAGCAATTTCCATGTCATAGCAGTGACTAGTGCATGGTGGGGATTTGGAAATGGTGTTCCAGAGTGCCAGAGACTATGAGTCATGAAGAAATATTCTCAGAGGTAAATGGAAAGTAAGCTCTGTGAGGAAAGGGACTGATTCTCTTTGTTGATCAGCACCCAACAGTGTACACAGCATATCATCAGAATTCAGAAAATATGTTTTCAGTGAGTACAAGAGATTTCATGTTAGAACACTGAATGTGGAGTCAGAAAGAGGTTCAAATTTCAGCTCTTCCACTTAGGAACTCTGTGATATTGGGAGTTTCCTCAAAGAGAAAAGGGAAATTGTAACAATTATAATTTTAACATTTATTTAACACTCCTTATGTAAATAAAACGCTTTTCTTTTTTCTGATGGTACTGGGGATTGAATCCCAGTTCCATTTTATTTATTTGTTTATATTGAAACAGCTTCTCACTAAGTTGCCGAGGCTGACCTCAAACCTGCCATCCTCTTGTTTCAACTTCTCAGACACTGGGATTATAGGCATGTACCACCATGCCCAGCTAACTAAATGTTTTACTTACCCATTATCCCATTACTACTTCCATGAATGGGTGACTATTATTAAGACCTTTCTGGAGATTTCCAGAGTGCCTATCATTTCCATAAGGCAACATAGCTAGGATGCTATTAACATGGAAGTTATTTATTCCTCTTCTTGGAGAGGCTTTCTGACAATCAGCCTGACACTTGACATACAGAGGAGGCTCAAAATGGAAGTAGTGAGTGATCTCATCCACACAGTCCCTTTCGTTTGTTCATTTGTTTATTCATTTATTTATTTATCTACTTAGTTATTTATTGGTACTGGGGGTTGAACCCAGGTTCTTTCTAGCTCTGAGCTATATCTGCAGCTCTATTTTTCAATTTTGAAACAGGATATCATTAAGTTGCAGTGGGCCTTCCTAAGTTACTGAGGCTGTCCTCAAACATGTGATCCTCTTGTCAAAGCTTCCCGACTACTAGGATTACAAGCATGCAACACCATGCCCACCTGGCACAGTCTCTTTTAAAGTGGATGTCTGCACAGTTGAGGTCAATCTAAAGTCACCTCTCAGGAGGGCGCCAAACACCTATATCAACTATTACTGGCACACTTGTTTGAGAGGGTAACCTGTGTTCACATGGGAAAAGCTTGGCAAAAGCACTGATACAAAGAGAAGTAAAAGGGATGAACTATCAAAACTAAAAATTAAATTAACAATTACAGTTTCACATTTTTTTTTCCAGGATTGCATCTGTGCCAATCAGCTTCCTGCTAAGGGGGTTATGTTGATCATTTTCTGACAATGACATTTCTTCAGGCCTACAGACTCTTTGTTTCCTTCACATGGCACTATGCATACATAATCAAGAAGTACATAATCAGGAGCCGAGCATGGTAGCAGCACACACTTGTAATCCCAGCACTTGGGAGGCTGAGTCTGGAGGATTCAAGTTTGCGGCCAGCCTCAGCTACTTAGTGAGCAACTTAGTGAGACCCTGTTTTCAAATAAAGTATAAAAATAGGGCTGGGAGTATAGCTCGGAATTCAATCCCCAGTACCACAAAAAAAAAAAGGAGAATTACATAATCAGTGTTCTCACCAGCTTAGAACACCTAGGGCATACATCCTTTCTCACTAGAAACCACTGTAGAAACTTCCTTCATTTTATAGATTTTTTTTTCTTTTGTAAACCCTAAAGGCAGACCTCAATTTATAGACAGACTTTCCTAGATTCTGGAGATATTATCTCTGTTTGTTGGAATCTTTCTTCATTTAAAAAACAACCAAATAGGTCCAGAAATGACCATGAACTTGCCAGTATGCTCAAATATATCAGCTAATTATACACACAGCCCTCTATGTCCCGAAATCCAAAGTTAAAATGCCCAGAATCTCCTTGTTTGTTTCAAAACAAACACATAAAAAGGGCTGGGGGTATAGCTCAGAGATAAAATGCCCCTGGTTTCAATTCCAATTCCTAGGAGAGAGAGAGAGAGAGAGAGAGAGAGAGAGAGAGAGAGAGAGAGAGAGAGAGAGAATTTCATTGGTTCTGCTTTTCTGTGGGAGGTAGACTACAGTAATCAGTCAGTAATGATGCCTCAATCTACCTTATTTCTCTGAGACTCACTTCAGGTGAAGTTTCTAGGACCTAGACAATTACCTGTTGCTTACCCACAGCATCTAATTTGAACAAGTATCATTACCTTTTTAAGCATTAGAGTAAGTTCTGTTTTCCAGCCTGAAAACTTTTATTTTTAGATTCACACCTTTGGATTATATAGAATGATGTGTTTACTGCATTACCTTTTTTTTTTTAACTTGACAAAATTAGTGGGTTAAGATTTTTAGAAGATACTACTAAGGGAATGGTTTGCTACCATCAAGAAGATGGTTTGATGAGTTTGTGAGCAGTCTGCATGGAAGTGTTCTCTCTACTCTGACAACAGGCTACAAAAAAAAAAAAAAAAAAAAAAAAAAGTTGGCAGACTGGAATGAAATCCTTGGGCTCTGTAGTCAGATGGACCTGGTGCAAGTCCTGGCGTCTGGATTTTCTGTGTGGTCTTGGGTGCTACCACTTATCCTCTCTTTTTCACTTTAAAAAATAGGGCTGGTGATACTAACTTAATATAGTTATTTGAGTATTAAATGAGCTTTGCAAAAAAAAAAAAAACCTGCTTATTATAAAAGTTGGCCCCTATTAAGCCAATAATTGTTAACTCTTACACACATATGCATTGAATATCTTAATAAGACACCTGAAAATATACTTTAGAATACCCTTCCAAAAATACAGGGCAGTTGGATTATCAATAGGTTAACGAGAAAAGGAATTGTTTAATGAAACGATGACAACCTGTACAGAAGGTGACAGTAATGTGTCTGTTATAGTTAGATATAGAATAGCCCTTTAAAGAGCTCATAAGTTGGTGTTTGGAGTTCATGTAATTGAGTCATGAGGGTTGTAATCCTAGCAGTGGAGGTGGCCTGGACTGGAAGGGGTGGGTCCCTGGGGTTGTGCCTTAGGGATTATATGTGGTTCCTCCTCCTACTCTTTCTTGCTTCCGGCTCCATAATGTGAGGAACACAGTCCATGTGCTCTTCCTATCTCCGCTTCCCGCTGCCATGCCTTAAGAACTGTCATCCCAGGCCTCACATGGACTAAACCATGAGCAAATACATCTTCCTCCAAGTTACATGGTAAGGTCTTTATTGTTATGTATTTGTTTTTGCAGTACTGAGGATTGAACCCAGGAGCATTTTACTCCTGAGTTACACCCCTAGTCCTATTTTTTATTCTTTATTTTGAAGTAGAGTCTCACTGAGTTGTGGAGGGCCTCACTAAGTAGCTGAGGCTGGCCGCAAACCCAGATCCTCTAGTCTCAGTCTCCGAAGTACTGGGATTACAAGCGTGTGCCACCACACCCAGCTCAGTAAGGTCTTTAGATTATGGCTGTGAAAATGTTGACCAGAACAGTGTCTATTCCAATAGAACCTCTCACATGAGGTTCCTATGAGTATTGAGTAAAATAGAGCTTATAAGACTCCTAGCACAGCATCTGGTATACAATCAATTAGTTGGGTGCATTCACAGTTCTGTACCTTAAAGGTGGGGAATGTGGCAAAGCAGGACCTGCACCAAAGATCTTGGATGTTCTTTCACTTGTTGGCATTTATTTAAATACCTCAATTCCTTTTATCTTACAGGAGCAGGAGCATTGACTAAAGAATACTATCTTTATGAACCCATTCACTAACATACAAAATAGCATGTCAAAACCTTTCTCCTTAAGTGAAATCTTAGCCTCTGTGGGATGCCACTAAAAGGTGAAACAATCTAAATCCATCACAGGTTTTGAAAGGAGATTAGAATGCAGTTTGCCAACCTCTTTTCTCATTTCTATGCTGATACCTTTGGTTTATCAAACATACTCAGACTTCCAACACAGCTGTTCAGGAAATAAACTGATGCATTCAACAACAAGTGCAGGAAATATAAAAATACACGCCATCTCCTTTTTTTTTCTTTCTGTAGTCAATCTGAAGGCACTGAGAGATGCACAAGAACAACAACAAATAAAGCATTTAGCAGGATGTAAATATCAACCACTGGGTCGTCAGTCAGGTATGCCAGACCATGAGAAGTTGTTGGTGGGCTTGTAGCAGGTCTCAGAGTCAAGGAGGCTGGTCCTCAGAGGAGGTCCTCAGAGGAAGAGAGGTCACAACAGGCCCACCACCTGCACTCTGGGAAGATGCATACAACTCAGGTAGAAATCAACATTGTATGAGGTTGATTGAAGCAGAGTAAGCCTGAGGTTCATTGCCCACAAGATGAGGATGCTACAGCCCATAGGAGAAAGGACTACTGTGGCAGTATCTACAAAGCTCCCATTCCTGTGATAGATACTAAATAATTCCATTATTCACTGGAGAAGTTGGCTAAATAATAATGCAGCATGTTCATAGCCCCTGCACCAGCCAAGGCTCAACTAGATGAAGGTCTAAAAACAGGATGAGTTTTATCTGACCAACCCAGGCACTTTTACCATTTTTTGAAATACACAGTCATTGTTTTGTGACCTTAGCATCAAAAATGCATATCATAGAGACTATAACAATAATTAAAAAATTTATAAGATAGGATTCTGAGATGAGTACATTCTGAATCTGTTCACATTCTGGGAACTTAAATCATTTCAGCCATTGGTTAGAGCATCTTGTTTTACTCACAGGGTTGACTAACTTGGTCTCAACCTCATCCTGACTCTTATATGTTTTAAAAGTGGGGAGGGTCCAGTCCACTCAAAAATATCCATATAGGATAATTATGTTAGTCAGCTTTCTATTGCTGTGACACAACATCTGAAATAAATAACCTGGAGGATGAAAGGTTCATTTTGGCTCACAGTTTTGGAGGTTTCAGTCCATGGTCACTAGGCCTGGTTGCTCTGGGCCTGCGGTGATACAGTCTATCATAGCAGCAGGAGTCCCTGGCATAGAAAGACTATTCACCTCACAGCATCCAGGAGGCAAAAAACAAGAGAGGGAGGAGCCTAGTTCCAAAAATCCCCTTCATAGGCACATGCCCAATGACCTAACTTCCTTTTACTGGCTGCCACCTGCTAAAGGTTCCTCTACCTTCCAATAGTGTCACAGTTTGGCAACCAAACCTCTAACACATGAGCTTTCAGAGGAGATTTAAGATCCGAACCAGAACCACAATGAAATATTCCAGATGCACTTTTTTTTTCCACTGAGAGAAAAGAAAACCTCCACATTCTAACATGGTGTAATCATATGCAAAATTATATATGAGTAGTTCACTCTCAGCAAAAAGAGGAGTTACATCTTCAGCAAAACTAAATAACTCCCTATTCAGAGATGCAGAGAAGTCGAGGATGAATAAAGCAGAACAACAACAAAAAAATAGGATATAAGCATTTTTGACAATTGTGTTTGTTCAAGAATATTTTTGAATGGGTTCTTAAAAGAAGTTTTAATATTTATAGATGAAATTCATACTGCGAATCTCTTAAATTCAAAGAAAGTATGAGAAAGCAACATAATATAGTTCCATATATAACTAATTTACATTGATTATAGGCCTGCGCTACTGCATCCAGCTCTACACTTAGTAATTCACATATTTGTTTAGGAATTTATCAATTCATGTACTCATTAACCCAAATGTGCATTGTTGTATGCATGAGTTATTTTCCATGAGCTGTATAATCTAGATTATATCTCAAGATAGGACTTTAAAATGCCTTTTCTTTTAGGGACCTCCTGGTCTCTCCACCCACCATCTTGTCCTGTGCTTTGGTAAGAAAAAAAGTACCAACCTTTGACCATGACCATGTCAAAAACATAGGATTAAAAGTGATTTTGGTCATTTGTAATTCTGTGCTGACTACTCCAATTCTCTCCCAGGTTGCTGATTGATGTTATTCACATATGGAGAGAAAATGATAATGAGAAAAGAGGTCATGTTTTATTGACATTGATTTCAAACTTCACTAACTTTTTTAAACTGAACTTCCCCTCAGTAAGTTTGCCTAAATGAAGTTTCCTGAGGACAGGGATTGAGTCTACTCCATTACTCACAGAATTATCAGTGCCTTGCACCAAGCTTCGGGGCATTTGGGTATTTGTGGTATAATAGTGAATATTTCATCTTTCTCCAAAGTTCCTAAAACATAAGTCCCCAAACCTTTGGAATTTACCAACTTTTGTTTAAGATTACTAATGAAATGACTCATGAGTGGAGACAGGCAGCTTTTCAACTTCAAAAGAGGGGAAAAATTATCGGTTGCAAGAGTTAGGGATTTCAGCCCCAACCCTTGACCCCAGGTTGGGGAGAAGGGCTGAACATAGAGTTCAATCATCAATTGCCAATATTTTAATCAATTGTGCCAATATGATGAAGTCTGGATACAACTGTCAGGGTTTGAGGAGCTTCTGAGTTGATAAACACATTCGTGTTCTAGTTATATGGCATGGCCCGAGAGGGTGTGGCAGCTCTGTGCCCTCTTCCTGCATGTTCCTCTGTGTACCTCTATGCATGCCTAGTTATTGAATAAGTGATTGATTGAATGAATGGTTGATTAAATCAGTAAAATGTATGCCCTTTGGGAGTTAAAATTTCAGTTTCAGGTTCAGAAAAACTGAGTAAAATTCTATTGTTTTCCTATGCACCTCCCCACTCTGCTGTGCTTTATACTTCCTTGCACAGTGAGTACTCAGTGAAGAGTTGCTTAGTGAGCAAGACCTTCTAAAGAAAGCTAAAGTAAATGCCTATTTCTTATAAACAATGTGACAATAGAAATTACAAGTACTGTCTTGCCTTATCACATTGCCCATCTGTGTCAGGAATCAGTCCTTGCCAGGTAAATATTCCCTATACCTCCAGGCATGTGGTTAAGATTTCATTTTCCACTGCTTTGATATTTTGTTATGGCTCAAATGTATCCCCCTGAAGTTCATGTGTTAAAATCTAGTCTCCAATGCACCAGTATTGAGTAGTAGGACCTTTAATGGGTTAATGTTATTATGGTGAGAGTGGGTTTATTATAAAAGTGAGTGCATCCAGTCCTTTGGCACACTCTCTTGCCCTTCCACAGTCCACCATGTTATGATGCAGCAAGAAGTCCCCCACCCACTAAATTCAGCCCTGTGATCTTGTACTTCTCAGCCTCCCAAATTGTAAGAAATAAATCTGTTTGTTACAAATCACCCAGTATCAAGTATTATGTCATAACAGCACAAAATTGACTAAGACCATGTGATTTGCTTTACTCAAAGTACTGGTATCACATCTGTTTAGAAGTATTAGGGACCAATGAATGACTCAACATCCTCTCTGTTCCTATCATGATGACCAGGTGGTGGTTGGTCCATCAGCCTAAGTCCCTGAGTGAAGATGACATGGGACAGAGCTCCTATACCAAAGGTGGATGTATAAAATATGTAAGAAATGAATTTTGTTATTTTAAGCTATAAAACATGGTGGTTATTGTCATAAGGATCCTAGATTAACCTGATACAGAAAATCTTCACCTCTTTATTTCATAATTTATGTAGAGAATGCTATGCTGCAAACAATTATTGCTATACACTTCCCCTTTCACAGAACAGCTATTAATTAGCATTTGGATATAGAATATCCCTTGGTAAAGCTCATATATTGGCAATGTAAAAATACCCAGAAGTGAAAAAATTTAATCATGATGGTTCTAGTCTCATCTGTGGATAAATAAATTGATGGATTAATAATTTGCATAGAGTGTGTGTGTGTGTGTTTGTGTGTGTGTGTGTGTGTGTGTGTGTGTGTGTGTGTGTATTACTGGGGATTGAATCCAAGGGCCTTCTACCTCTGAGCTACACCACAGCACTATTTTTTTTTAATTTTTAAACAGGACCTATAGTTACTGCACCCTGGTCTCGAACCTGTGAGCCTCCTGTCTCAGGCTCCAAAGTACTGGGGTTACAGGTACATCCATGCCTTGCACATCCATGCCCTGAACACCCATGCTCAGGTTTGTGTGGTTTTATTGGGCAATAATGTAGGCAGGTAGGGTGAATCTGGAGGAAGCAGATCACTAGGGGGTGTGACCTTGGGGACTATATATCCCCCCACCCCACCCTCACTTCATTGCCCTTTCTCTGCCTCTTGTCTCCATGATATGAGAGGAACATCCCTCCGAGCACCATGCCACCACTGCTGCCATTTGTGTACTGCCAGCACTCTGCACTGAAACATCTGAATCATGAGCCCCAGTGCATCTCTTTTCCTCTCAGTTTGTGTTAGACCACAGTGGTGAAATTGCTGTGTTCAACCTGAGCAAATCAGATGATGAATATGAAATGCTGACCAGCGTGCCGGAAATGTAATAAGTGCTTAGTGATAGTAGGCATTGTTGTCATTATCAGTAGCATTACTCTTAAAAGCTTCAAATAAAGATGATAAAGTATATGTCAAATGATAACAAACCTATTTTTTAAATGGATTCTAATGGCCAGTGTAATAAGGTCAAATAAGTTATGTTCAACATGAGTTCATATATACAACCTTGAACAAGTCACTTAACCTCTCTATTTTGTTTATCTATAAAACATGCATTAGAAAGTATCCATTGTAAAAATTAAGTAAGAGATGTAGAAATAGGAATCTCTAAGACATTCATTTGTTATGCTGAGAAGGGATTTTTTTTTGGTCATCTTTTGGTTTTCATCTTGCAAAATCAACAGGGATTGATTTCTCCCTCCTCAGCTAAAATGCTTATTTAATATTTTAGAACAAAATATGTTTCTAGAATCCAGTTATTCTCTACTTGTATAATCTGATATCAATTCATCTCCTTCCACGAGAAATAGATATTGGAAATAATTGCCAATATTAAGGTAAATTGGTAAATTAATTATATGTGCTACTTAGTAGTTTGGTATTATATTTCCACAATTACATTCCAAAGTATCTAAATTTCTTTAAGTTAAAAAAGTGACCAGGTTTTCTGGAAGTTGTCCAATTACCAGTAATACACAGAGTCATAGATATTAGCATGGAATTGAAATTTAGAGGCCATCTCATTCAGTTCTCCATCTAAAAATTTTAGATGGAGGACATCCCAATAATAAAAAATGAATAGTTGATTTATTTGAGATGAAAAGAACATTTCTCAGAAAACAAATGCAGAGAAAGACTACATTTCCTTATTCTAATAAAAGTCTGTCAACTGTATTTGAAATGATATGCTTTTCCCTGATGGAAATTATGTATACCCATATTCTCAATGTCTGTACTAGTTTTTTTCCATAAAACATGTCCAAAATATTTGCTGATCACTCTCTGGGAGAAAAACCTGATGCTGAAGCAGTGGAAGCTGGTGATCACCAGATGCAAGAAACCCAGTTCTATCCTGGAACTAGGGCTACATCGGTTAATCAGACTCAGCAAAATGCTGTATGGACTAGAGGTGTCTTTCAGATTGGAAATACGAATTTAGGCTTAAATGATGTTGAGAATCTGAATCTTATACCCCGTGAAGAAATTTAATTGAGGACTGATTCAGAGACAAGCAGAAAAGCACAAACCCCAACCTGACTTCAACCTTACTTCCCATGATTCCTTCACCTGTATCTAATGCTTTTTTCAAAAATTACTTCTTCCAGTTTTCCCTCATGGTATTCACTCAATGATTCTAGACTTTCTCCCTCTAACTTCTCCCAGTACAATTTATTCCAAAAGCTCATACTGCATGAAAACTTGTTTGCAACTTTTAGTTGGCACGGTTATTCTCTCTCTCTTTTTTTTTACCTGAGAGTTTGAAATAAAGTTATAATTAAATAAATTATCCTTTTCTTGTATCGTTTGTTTCCACCATGTCATCTTTTCTATTTATTTTATCCTTCAATGTATTATTCTTCATTATTCAAAAATCTATGTTTAAATTGTTTTGTAATTCCCTTTTGCCTTTTTCTAAAACTCATTTGGAATTTGAGTGTTTCCTATTTTAGTTGAGCAATCATATGCTTCTCTTTTGTTTTTGTCCAATGTTACATTTCTCTCCTTCTTCCTGGAGTCCTTTCTCTCCATGAGTTCTCAGATCAAAGCCTCTTTCTCAGTGGAGTTATTTACTACCATATTGTCAGAAGTGTGATTCTAGAATTGTCCCTTTTTCTTTCTCTAGAGTCTACTTCTGGGTACATGGGTTGTCAACTCTACATGAGTTGGAACTCCAGGACACAAGTTAGGGAGCCTAGAATGACTTGGGATAGCATGGGAACTAGGGCCCAGAGCAAAGTAATACTGAAAGTATGCTTTTGGTAAAGGAGTGTGGGTCCTCCAGAGGCAACTCAAAAGATCAGCTCGAAAGGGTGAATAAATGATGAAAAACAAACTTGAGTTCCTGAGTAGAAAACAGAACTGAGAGAAAGAATATAAATCAGCTCAACTGCAAAGGAAAAGACTTTTTTATGGTGATTGTATGCTCAGTATTTTTTATTTTTACAGTCATAATATTCTATCTGTGCCCTAAAGTGATCTCAGATACTTAAAAGTTTAAGGCATATATCTCAGCATTTCTTTTATTACTTATATGGACTCCAACATGTCATGATTTCTTTTACCCAAGGTCCCCGCTCTGTGCCTCCACATTCGGCCTCTATATTTTATTTACCAACTTTTTAAATGAATGTTTGCTTCATCACTCCTTTCATCATGGAATGTTAAGAATTTCACTTTCAAGAGCTTTTCAAGAAAGTAGAAGTAGCAAATATTCTGCTTTCATTCCTTCTAAATGAGATTTTTTTCCCAGAATTTATATCCAAAAAAATTCAGAAGGCATAAAATAGCTATTACTTTTACCTTTTTCCTGAACTTTGTGACATATTAGAAACATATCTCATAAAAAATCATTCTACTAGGTACCCACATTTCTGAAAAGCAGATAAGCAGATGACCCTTCCTCATGTGCCTCTGGGAATGACTCCTTATTCCCTCTGTTTTACTTATCACCTGTGAGCAAAGGAGCATCATCTTCAGTCATTTCTTTCTTTCTTTCTTTTTTTTTATACGAGAGAGATGATTTCTTTATTTTGGATCTTTCTTTTTGTTTTGATTTTTCACATGGGCAATCTCATCCTCTGGGATTATCAAATTTATAAAGTTTCCCCCCCAAAAATCAGCCTTACAAGGAACCTTTCTGCTGATGTCACAAAGAAAACATGGATAACAATTGTTAATTTCAGAGGCAAACTTCCTTAACTTTTACATAATGTACTCATGAAAGAGTTGACTGACACAAATTTGTTCATATTTCCTTTCTTAATTGTTGACTTAGTTCATTTTCTACTTCCATAGCCGGATATGCCAACTAGACAATTTATAATTAAACGAAGAAATTTGTTTTGCTCACATTTCAGGAGGCAGAGGGATCAAATCTTAAGAGGTACTTCTTGCAACATCATAGCATGATAGAAGAAATCACATGGGTGTGGGAGAGCGAGAGAAGACATGAGGGGAACAAAATTGCTTTTATTACAAGCCTACTCCTTCGATAATGACATTTGCCCATTTGTGATGATGGAACTCTCATGACCTCAATACTTCCCATTAGGCCCCACTTACCAACACCATTGTATTGGAGATTGTTTCCAACATATGAACTTTGGAGGACACATTCAAATGATGCAAGATATTTTCTTTCTTAACAATAAAGTGAAATTGTATAATCTGATTGAAGTGATTCACAAAAATGGCATTATCCACAATATACAATGTACCCCAATTAAGTATGCATCCCGGACAGTGCTAGACAGCTATGGTTTCTATCTCTTGAGAGTCTCCCCCTGAAAAAACAGCTTGTAGTAACAAAGGAAAAGCAAAATTTCTTGAGATTAGGTTGTTGCCAAAGGAATTAGAAGGGAAAATGTAAGCTTTTTAAATCTAGTTGCCCTACCAATTTATTGATAGAATAATTCACTCTGTTCCCTATGAGAAACTTGAAGTTGCTAATGGCTTTAAGATATGTTAATATCCTGGCACAAGAAGATATGGCTCTATTTAAGACAAGAGGAGAGTCCTAAAAGATACCTTCTCTCACAGCCCTGGAAAGGCACAAGCCCCCAGTGAGATTAATAGTGACACATTTGTACATGCACATAACATTATTTGGTCCATTTCCTTTCCCAAACCTCCCCTATTCCTTCCATCCTTTCTCCTCCAATCCCCTTCCACTACTCAACCTGTTTCTTTCCTAGGGGAGGGAAAGGGGAAGTACAGAAAAGGAAACACACCAGATAACATGTTCATATATGAATGTATCACTATGAACCTCATTATCCTGTACAATTACAATGCACCAAAAACTAAAATTTTTTTTAAAGGCAGAAGCCCAGTCGATACCTTGAACTTTGACTACTAGCCTCAGAAAATAAACCTCTGTTGTTTCATTCACCCAGTCTGTGGTTCTTGGTTATGGCAATCTGAATATACTAATACACGAGGTGTGTTCCACCACTTAGAATAAAATACAATTTCTGGGCCTGGCACGGTGGCACGTGCTTGTAATTCCAGTATTTAGGGGGCTGAGAAAGGAGGATCACAGGTTCATGGCCAGCCTCAGATACTTAAGCCTCCTTCAACTTAGCAAAACCCTGTTTCGAAACTTAAAAAATAATAAAAAGTAGGGCTATGGCGATGGGTCTAGCTCAGAGGTAGAAAGTCCCTAGGTTCAATCCCTAGTACCACACACACACACACACACACACACACACACACACACACACACACACTCCAAATTCCCCACTAGAACCTATGTGCATAAATATGAGCTAGCCTCTCCTTTGTCTCAGACTTCCATCTCCTTTCAGGCTATCCTGGTTCTTATTCTCTATTCAAGACAGGCCTTTTAAAGAGTAGAATGAGATGGGAGACAGGGTGTCTGTGAGTCCTGGAGATTCACACCATGGATGTTTCTATAGCTGGCCCTAGAGAATCTTATCAAGTGTCAGCTCAGAAACTCCTTCCTCAAAAAGGATTTCCTTGACCTGCCATCTAGAAGTTATCCCTTCTATGAAAATCTGTGTCAACTATTGTTATCTTGTTATTTTCTTCACATTTTTCTATCAGAGAATCCAATTTGCAGCATCAATAATCATAACTATGACTACTTTGTGCAGGAGGACAGATATCATTAGGTTGACCATATGGCTGGGTTTGCCAGGACAACACTAATTTGCAATAGTTTCAGTGCAGTTATTAATAGCACCTCTTGATACTGTCAAAACTTCCCTGGTTTGGACAATAAATGCTATCAAATATCTTTAAAATTGTTGTACTATTTTCTACACCAAATGATAGCACAATTGCACTGGAATTTGGCAAGATATGCACTGGCTGTGGGACTAATGGAGATCAATGGGAAATACTAGATCCTGTTGAGAATTCTAGTCTGGTATTGTTCAAGCTAGTACTACATGCATGATGAAGAGGACCAGGAACTGCACAGAGTAGATAAAGCCTAAGGCCAGAGCCCCCTCCTCCCCCAAACTCTACTTCTAACAAAAGCATTTCAGATTTTTATCTGTTTTCTATTTATGGACTCCAAATATGTTTTGTCTTTTTATTTATTTATTTTTTTTTTGGTACATTATAATCATACATCTTTGTTAGGTACAAGCTGGCAGAGGCATACAAGCACACATCTCTCATTTAACCCTTCTTCAATTCCCGCCCCATTCACTCCTGCCTCCCTCCTTCTCATGTTCAGTTTGGTGACTGACTTTGATATGATTGTGAAAGTACATCATGTACTTCACACTTCAGTTAAGTCACCTTCTTTGCTCATCTAAGGTTTCTCCTTCTTCATCTAGAGTCCCTCTTACGACCCATTTTCTCCTCTTTTTAAATAAAAGATTCCCACTACTTAAAGGCAACAAAAAATCTTTTAAATATACATTAATATATAATGTAGCTGAAGAGCAATGTTTGTAAGGCTTAGAAGAAGCCATTGGATTTAGTGATTAGAAGGTATTGATATCTTAGTGACAACAATTTCCACAATGTAAGGAAGCAAAACCATGTTATTTGCAGGGAAGTAGATGGAACTGGAAAACATGTTAAGTGAGATTAGTCAGTCACAAAAAGTAAAAAATCATATTCTCTCCCTAATATGTAAAAGCTAGGGAGAAAATGGGACATAAGAGGGACTCTGGATGAAGAAGGAGAAACCGTAGGGGAGCAAAGAAGTTGACTTAATGGAAGGTGGTGGAGGGGGGCACACTAATGCACATGATGTACTTTCACAAACATATCAAGGTCAATCACTAAACTGAACTTGAGAAGGAGGAAGGGCGAGGGAGTGGGGCGGGAATTGAGGAAGGGTAAAATGAGATGTGTGCATGTATGCCTTTATCAGCTTGTACCTAACAAAGATGTATGATTACAATGCAACAATTAAAAAATAAAATAAATTAAAAAAATAAAATTACAAGTATGTTGTTTCCTGTTTGCCTTCCCTACTAGAAGGTACACTCTCCTGGGGCAGGAACCAGGCCTATTTTATTCACTGCTATAACCTAGGCATATGTGGCATAGGAAGTGCAAGTACTCCATAAATATTAGTTGAAAAAAATGAATGAAAGGATATAAATTAATATTTAAACAGTAGAGACATCAGGTAAAGCCAATTTCTCTCTAGGTATAATAGACATGGGAATAGCCCATAAATTTAAAAATGAAATTTGGTTAAGTCCTTATGTTCAGAAGAGGCTGTCATCCTCTATGGTTTTTTTTATCCATCTTCTAGAGTACATGGAGCCAACAGTAAACCACTAAAACACCTTCCGGAGAATCTTACTTTGAGCTGTTTGATGCCTAAATTGATTCAAAATCCCAGCTAAAATAAATAGTTAACAGGGGCTATTAGACAATTAGTTGGCTTTCTAAGTTCCATCTATGCTTTGCATATTATCTGAGTTTTCCATCCCTTATAGTTTTTTTTTTCCTTGAATTATGTGTCAGTGCTATATTCTCAGATTTTAGCAAAGAATAATATAAAAAAAGAAATCACCTGAAACTAAGCAGTTCACTATAGGTATGTTGTGGAAAACACTATCCATCACATCACTGAATACATCCTACAGTAAAGCTATATAGAAATATGTGATCAAGCTATGTAATAGGAAAATTGTGCTTTCCTTGAATAACTGGTATGGATTTTTCTCACTGATACTCAAAACAAATGTCTCCATTTTTTAGCTGGCCACCAGAAAGCTTAAAAAAACACAAACTTGAGTTTTACTTAAAGCAATTGTGTTTAGTTCCTATGGCCTAAATATTTATATATCCTTCAGATAATTCCACCCCAGAGTCCAATGTTTTACTCCCATAATTTCTCTGTAGACTAGATTCTTTATTTTTATTCCAATGCACCAGTATGTAGTATGCATTACAGCACTAAGTTCCTGCCAATTATCTGAAAAATAAGCTAAAATGTAAACATACAGGAAAGAACATACTTATAAATTATGGTAAAATAGGTTTGGTAAAACTATATTTTTGCTAATTTCTATTAGATATACTAGTTAGTATTTTTTTAAAAAATGTCATACAGCCTATCCTGCTTTGCTTTTCCTTTTCTCTTTCTTTTTTTCTTTTGTGGTACTAGTGGTAGAAGCCATGGGGATTCTACCTATGAGCTACACTTCCAGCCCTTTTTATTTTTATATTGAAACAGGGTCTCGTTAAATTATCATGTGTTGATCTCAAGCCTGTGATCCTCCTGTCTCAGTATCCTAAATACATTTTTTTTCTTTTTAGGGAATTTAGCATTGAACCCAGGGACATTCTACCTCTGAGCTACACCCTCAGCCCTTTTTTTAATCTTTTGTTTTAAATCAGGGTCTCACTAGGTTGCTGAGAGGCTTGTCAAGATGCTGAGACTGGTCTTGAACCTGCAATCCTCCTGTCTCAGCCTCCCAAGTATTGGAATTACAGGCGTGCATCACCTTGTCTGGCTCCAAGTACTGATCTTATAGGTGTGTGCCGCCATGCCCAGTCCATCCTGCTTTTAAGAAGTCTTACCAACTTTCTCAGGACAGACTTATCATGTGTTCAGTCTTATGGATTGAGTTCATTGAAACATGACCAAAATGCATTGATTTCTGGCTCAATATTAAGCAGGAAAAATACTAGAAAAATACTAGAGTGTCAAAGAGGCTTAGTATTAGCTTGAGGCATTTTATTGTGACTTGTCAAATATGAAATACATACAAAGCCAGAAGAAGGTTGCTGATAATACTAGTGAATTTACGCAGGCTATGAAGTTAAGCTGCCACAGTTTCAAACTCAACTCTGTAGCATACTATCTGTGGGACTTAGGATAATTAATTACTACCTCTTACTGTGCCTCAGCTTTCTTGTTTTAAAAATGGGATTAAAATGGTATTTATCTCATAAAATTAACTATTAAATGAAATAATATGTAAAGATTTATAAGAAAGTTTCAGGTATAAGCACTCAATGGATTCACAATATTATTGTTACCATAAAATAAATGATCATGGTGACTATAATATCAAGCATCAAACCCAAAACAATATGGAAATACCAGAAGTCTGGGTGGCAGTGAGAAGTCAGATTTGTTTAGGGTAAGTACAAGTTCTGGACTTCAGTTTCAACTATCCATTTATATGGCTGGAGGACATCTATCTAGGGGAAAAGATCATCTGGAAAGGATCTGGAAGCTTTCCTGGGCCCATAGCTTTCATTTCACAAAATTTATTAAGTGCTTATGAGATATGAGACATGATTCATGGTGCTGTAGACATTAGTAAGTGAGGCAAAGAATGTTTCTGGCCTCATATGTCTTACATTCTAGTGGAGAGTGAGAGCTAATAATCAATCAATTTAATGAAGAAGATAATTTCAGATGCTTTTGTGACAAGAACAGTGAAAAAAATTCACTAAAGCACAACTTAAGAATGCCCCAGGAAAGGCAGATATTTGAAACAGCAGGCAGGGAGGCTTCTCCAAGGAATGACATTGGAGCTGCTAAAAGATGATGGTAGCCAGCTCCGCAACCATGCTGGGGAAGAATGCTGTAAACAGGGAAAACAGCAGCTTTAAAGGCCAGAAGTGTAACAAATAGTCATGGTTTGGTGGCATAAATGGCAGCCAGAATTGGGTTATAACAATAGTAGGAAATATTCATGGCACAGGGTACACTGTTGGCTAAGGATTGCTTCCCAAGTCTACAGGACAGCTACCCCCGATACCTGCACTCAACAAATGGGAAAACCCACGTATGGAGCACACATGACTTGCCAAATTTCCTTGTAAAAGGTGAAGCCAGTGTGAATCCAAGCAGGCAGGCTTCAGAAGCTGAGGTCTGTCTGTCATTTTCAAAATGGAAGTAAAAGTCCATCTCACAGCAAGGACAGGCCCAAGAAACCCTCTTCTAAATAGGATAAGTGGGGTTTTTTTGTTGTTTTTTGCGGTACTGGGGATTGAACTCAGGGCATTCTACCTCCAAGCTACACCCCCAGCCCTATTTTTTATTCTTTATTTTGAAACCGAGTCTCACTAAGTTGCGGAGTGCCTCACTAGGTAGCTGAGGCTGGCCGCGAACCCGGATCCTCCAGTCTCAGCCTCCCGAATGCTGGGATTACAACCGTGCGCCACCACACCTGGCTCGATAAGTGTGTTTTCCTTGAGAGCTTATTTTAAAAAGAAACTAAACATATAGAAAGTAACACAGGAATGACTAGCAGCAATGAAACAATCACACCAGGATTGACAAAAATAAATGCAGTTAAACAACACAAAGAGAGAAGAGGAAGAGAGGATAACTTTTCTTAAATGGTTGAAAAAAAATTGGTAGATAAATGAATGAGCAGTAGAGAAGTGGATGGCTATAAATATGTAAGTCTTATACAATTCTGAAAAAAATATAATCAATAAGAGAACAGTGGGTGCCAATAGATTCTTAGAAAGACCAATGGGAGAAGGGAACTTGAACTATCAGAATGATTTAACTATAAAGGATGCCAACTGGTGATCCAGTGAGCACCCCATGATCTATAATTGGACCAATTTAAACCAAGTAATGTGACTGCCTACTATGAGTCTATAAATGGAACTTCAGTGAGCTTTGAGATATCAGAATAGATAAATATGATTCTATCTTTGCATTGGCTCTATTGAAGAGAAATAAAAAAAAAGAAGATCCATTCTGAAATATTAACTTAATAAGATAGAAAGTCATAGAAGGCATCAACAAATAAGTGTTCACAGCCATTTGTATTAGGTTATTTCTTATCGAAAAGTGTACTTTCTGTAATATAGATATGGCCTATGTTCTTAGGATATATACTATATGGTTTTTTTTTTTCATTTTGAATATGTTAACTGGAAAGCAGGTTGTCAGTAGTTAAGTTTTGATTTCTATATGTCCCAAAAAGCATGCATACAAGTTGAGAAGCATACTCTGGAAAATATGGACTAAGAAAATCTTGTTTAAAATCATGTGGTTCAAAGATCACATGCTATTGAAATTTCCCTTAAACCACTGTCTCTCCAGTCTGAGCAGTTAAAAAATTGTGAGGGGCGTTAGAGAGCTAAGTTGTCATATGACTGAAAGTTAAGTGAGTTCGCTGATGACATCTCTGGTGTGTTCAAGAATTGCTATCCCCAAACACAGCATGTGTTTATGAAGTGTTTACAAGATTTGGGGATAATGTTACTTTATAATAAGTAAGAAAACTAGATAAGAATTACATACCAAACACTATTTTAACCATGGAGAAAAATAAATAGAAATTAAAAAAAACTTAACATAATGCCAGGTATCACTGCTTATCTTTGTATGTCAAGACTATAAAGGTTTTCTTCTTTCCACTTTTGGGAGCACAGGTTTACCTTCCCAGCACTTTCTCTATTACTGGTCACAGACTAACTTCCCTGACTCTAGGGAGTCAGAAGCTGCACCTATGGTCGTACCATATCATTTTAGCCATAGTTGCTGTGCTCCGGGAATGAACATATGTCCCAATTATATGATGTAATAGAGACACCCCTGTTCTATTTTTTACTATCCTAAATGTTGTATCTTCTAATTGCAGACTGTACCAGAATCTAGTTTAACAAATTAATAACCAATGCATTAATTCTTGTAACCTTATTCTACATTAATGACATGAGAAACATAAGTGTATTTTTCATTTTATCTAGCCATTCTCTTATAGAACATTATTTATTATAGTTTTTCTACTGACCTAAATTTTTTTAATTTTCTATTCCACAAAATCTTATTTTTTAAATTTACTTTGGCTCAATTAATAACTAAGGTAATCTCCCAAGATAGTGGTTCTGAATATAATACATAAACTCTATCCACCTTACTTTCATTATTTTCATGCATTCTCTATAAATTTTAAGTTTTATGGATTATCTTTCAAACTTGGAAAATATTAATTTGCTTTGCAGAAGAGTGGCATAGTACATCATTTTTATCATTTTATTTTATTTTATTTTATTTTATTTTTTTGTGGTACTGGGGATTGAACTCAGGGGCATTCTATCTCCGAGCTACACTCCCAGCCCTATTTTTTATTCTTTATTTGAAACCAGGTCTCGATAAGTTGCGGAGTGCCTCACTAGGTAGCTGAGGCTGGCCGCGAACCCGGATCCTCCGGTCTCAGCCTCCCGAATGCTGGGATTACAAGCGTGCGCCACCACGCCCGGCTCATTTTTATCATTTTATACACAATTCTCATAATAATGATGTTTTACCCAGATCACAAAATTAAGCCTTTATTTTAAAAAGCTATGACATCAGGTATATAATAGAAAGTCATTAATTCTTCTTTGAAAAAATTAACTGTATAGTTGGGGTGATATAATATGTAATTATAAATATTTTAATAAAAATATAAAAGGAGAATATATGGTTTAGGGTCAACTTCAGTGCATGCAACTGAAAAGAGAATGGAGATGGTCAGATTAGGTCTTAAAAATAGGAAGTCTCTACAGGTAGAGAGAAATGAGGGTGATCCATCTGGGCCACACAGACTGGGAGAAGGAGAAGAGGCAGAATGAGCATGGCATATGAGCAAAAAGCTGAGGAGCTACTTCAAATGCAAATGGCTGGGCTTAAAGACAGGAGTGTAGGAGTCCAATCCTTAAGGACCTCATATGCTAAATGCAATCTGCACTCAATTTAGTGGCATAGGGTGCTACTAAAGGACATACAGCAAAAGAATCAGTTTAGAGAGACCAAGTGGGTGGCTGTCTGAGCTGGTATTCCAACAAGAAGACAATGGCATCAGGAGGACCAGCGGAACACTATTACAACAATACTGGAAGAGATGAAGACCTATCATGGCAGGTAAATAGGAATAAATCGTGAAAAACAGCAAAGGTCCTTGGTAATCTGGAACTGGTTGGGGAAGGGGGAAATAGAAAAGTGGAAAAGAGAAGAGGAAATGAGTTTCAATCCTGATTAATGAGAAGAAGAGCAGTACCTAGGATATAAGGGACAAAGACATAGAGAGGGAAATGAGGAGTAACCCGTACTTTTATTAAAGGCGGAACCATTGATAAAACTGGCCTCTTGAGTTTTGAAAATAAGAAGACAGAATTCAAGGGAGAGGTCTAAAGTGGGCAATGACTTAAAAGATAGAGTCACAATGAGAAGTCACTTTTGAGGTGAGTTACAAATTTCAGTAGCACCTAGGAAATCTTGTAACTTTTTTTTTAGCCTTGTGCCAGCTCGACATTTCAAGAAATGAAAACAATGCCATTTGACACAGTGACTTCAGCCTGTGGGAAACCAAGGGGCCACCTGTTCCAGGTATTGTGCTATGGTGGACAAAAAGATGACTTCATGCTTCCCATCTCAGTGTATAGGCCTAGAGAAGAGAAAGAAAACGACTAATACAATATAAGAGCTTCATGCAAACTGCTGTAGAAACCTGGGGAAAGCAGGGTTTCAGCCTCCTCAGGGAAAGGTGCACAACCTTGGAGCCTAGGCAGTGCTGTTGTATTCAGGGTTGGTCATCAGTATTTTTGAAGCACAAGATGTAGGTGGGAAGTTTTAAAATTGACTCTGGGCTTAACTAGGCAAAGATAAATTACTAAGGGCCTCATGTATCAAGCAAAGATATTCAATTCCATCCTGTAGTCAGTTGGACACCATGAAAGAACTGGGAGTTCATTGTTCATGTAGTTTAGAGAAGGATGGTTCTGAATTAAGTGCTGATTTTGATTTGTTTTAGAATTAGAACTCCTCCTCTTTCTCCTTTCCCTTCTTCCTCTTCCTTCTCCTCTTCCTTTACCTTTTTTCTTTTTCTCTTCCTTCTCTTTCTTCTTCCTATACTTCTCCCTTCTCCTCCGCCTTCTCTTCCTCCCACTCCTCCATTTTCTCCAGCTCCTTTCTTTTTCAAGTACTCATATTCAAATGTCTCCAAAAAAAATTAAATGGCATTTTAAATATAAACAACTTAATCAAATGCAATTATAATTTATCGGTGTAGCATAAAAAACAGAAAATTAAATAAATACATACATATGAGAAGCAAATACATAATGTGTAGTCCAATGCATTGAAGATTAGAACCTAAATTAGAAATAAGGCATAAGGTCTTAATGTAAATTAAAGAAATGATTCCTTCATGGAATAATTTGATCACACAAAATGAGGTGTGGCTACATGCTGCCACAAGAGGGAGCTCAAGTGTGGGATTCTGCACAAGGCCTCAACACTAGCACCCGCCTGGGCCTGCAAACAGAATGCTTTTGCAAATTCTTTTGCCTGCTTGTCCATTTTGATCAAAATACTTCACTCTTGCAGAAATAATTTAGCTGATGCCAGACTCTATTTAACACATTCCAGCATGGATCAGTACTGACATCCAGCCTTCATGCTAGAATCAAGCTTTCAGTCCCTATTTCTAGACTCTTTACATAGGAGACAAGCTTCAAATAGGATTCAAATAGTAAGATGGATTGCTGGCTCAGCCTCATGTTTCACCTTCACCCAGCATATTTAAGAGGAGTATGTACAGAGAAAAGGACAAAGTGAAAGAGTGGACTAGGAAAGGAAATTCTTAGCCTAGATTTTCAATGGTCCATGATAATCCAGAGATTAGATGGAGCTAAGGAGCCACACTGGCACAGTCACACATGCCAAAGGCCACTTGAACCTCTGGGAGGAAGCCAGCATGCTCCCCCACAACTTGTCCCCCTGAGACCTGGCTCTGAAGCAAAGAGGGGAGAGTGGCTAGTATCTCACACACCTGCCTCTTACACAATTAAGAGCCAATTCAAAGCTTGAGGCTGAAGAGGATGTGGACTCTGAATTATTTACCATTATATACAAAGATAATAATAGAATGAACTGCTATTAGCAATAACTTTGCTAGCAATCAATTCATTAAGTCCAAAGTAATTATTTTTACTCATATCACAGAGTCACACATTCATTTCATAAGCTTTCACTTCTTTAGGCCCTGGAAAAAGAAATGAAAAATCCATAGCTTCTCCCTTGCAAACATTACCTAAGTGAGGTGATAAAATATATACCTTTCAAATATGTAAATACAAATACAAAAGTATATAATTTAAGACCAGGGCATGTGGTACTGAAAAGAGAAAGAATAAAATAGCATTTCATATTTATATACTATTTTGGTGTGTTTAATTTCAAAACATAATGTAGTTCAGAGATAGAAGAGCATTTAAATAGTGAAGAGAATGTCTAGATTGGCTCCATAGGGATGGACACATATACAGAAAGATGACTCATGAAATACCAAGGAAATTAGATTCAGGCCTTCCCCTTGAAGGGTTACCAGAGCTTGAGATGGAGCATGAAGTGCTAGATAAGTTATTTTTAAAGTATTAGCAGATGGAAAAGAATTTCTAAGTTTTCTTTTTCGAGGTGTGTTTAAAAGGTCAGGAGAAGGGATAGAATATTAATTCTGATTAATTTAATCTGAATGTTAATACTGACTATGTGAGGGCAAGAGCTAGGCATTCAGACTTGAGCAGACTTGAAATTCCCACCCAGCTCATAGCATCTCAGTGACCCCGGGTAAGACACTTCATCTCCTTGGGTTGGTGCATCTGTAAATTGGGCTTGTCAAGTGTACTGCACTGACTTATTTTGAGAACTGATGAGATCATGTATGAAGAGTACCTACCAAGAGCAGGCACTCAACAAATTGTGTAGGTAACTAATTTACTATAACAATGTCAACACTAGATATTCTCATCCATCCATTTCATAGGCTTTCTCCTTCTCTCTGGACCAATCAAAGCTAAACATAGCGTTATTTTTTATTATTCTTAGATCTTAGGAAAATTTTCTCTCAAGTGAAAGGTGTCCATGAAGTATAGAAACATAGAAAATACCATTTTGTTTTTTTTTTTTAGAGACTTATGAAGTTTTAATGAGATTATGTTTATTCTTCTGTGTTCTAGACTCTATGGACACCTTGTAGAGTAAGAAAGAGGAAAGGATTTCCAGGAAATATGGTATTTTAAGTTCATGTTTTGAGGCCCCAAATCTGAACCAAGTATATAGTAATGATAGTTATTTAAAAAAAAGAGAAAGACAAAATGAAAGTACACACTGCCTTCAAAGAAAGTAAGATAAACTTCTTCATGAGTGAGAAACAGGACAGGAACCTTTCAAAGTAGAAGGCAAGGCTGAAGCCAGGTGCCTCCAGACTCAGAATCCCTTAGGAGACAAATACCCACTGGTTTCATGACCACAAATTCTGCTCCTAAAATTTTAACCACAGCCTCAGTTTCCTCTTCTACAATAGAAGTAATAAGGTCACTCACTCCTAGGGTTGTCTCAAATTAATAATAATAATAATAATAATAAGAAGAAGAAGAAGAAGAAGAAGCAGTAGTAGTAGTAGTAGTATTTAGAGCTGGGATATAGCTCCATGGTTGGTAGAACACTTGCCTAGTATGCAGGAGACAATGGTTTGATCCCCAGCACCAGAAAACTTTTAAAAATGAAAGCTGACCTAGGTCAAGTATTAAAAACATAGTGTTTCATAAACATATCAAAGTCAATCACTAAACTGAACTTGAGAAGGAGGGAGGGTGAGAGAAAAGGGTGGGGTAGGGTTTAATGAGAGATGTGTGCAAGTATGTGTTTTCTAGCTTCTTCCTAACAAAGATGTAAGATTACAATGCACCAATAAAAAACAAAAAATAGTGTTGGTTTTCATTTTTTAAGATAGAGAAAAATAAAAAAGACAAATATTTGACCAACTAAGTTGAAGGAACCCATGGTGAAAACAGACCCGGGTTTGAAGCCCAGGAAAACTAGATCTGAACACAAGAGAACTAGAGACCAACACCCCACCTCATCTCAGTAAAGGAAAGATACTGTATCTTAAAAATGAAAAAGAAACTTGAACTATTGTTCTAAATAAAGGCAGAAAATATTCAAGGAATTTTCTTTTCAAATAAATCTTGAAGAATCAGCACTTTCACAGGAACATTTAAAGGGTTTTTTAAAAGAGTTTCACAAAAATGCTTGCAATGAGCAGAATGCATTTATATGACATGCACAGTGATACTGTGTTAGCAAAAATTCTTTTTTAGCATGTGAAAAATGTGAACATGATGCACCAATACTATAAAGATTACATATTATCTTAAAATTATGGAGATTGTACATTATCTTAAAATGATGGGTATCCACACAGTCTAATAATCCTTCAGTCTCCCAGAGCTTACAAAGCTACAGAGTCCAAAAAGAATAGTGATCTGGGCAAAGGGGCACCCATCTCCCTGGACATCCCCCAAGCAAACCTGTGCAATCTAGTTAATTTCTACTGTGTCCCATGAGGCAGGTGTCAGGATTCCCACCTGGTCATTGTGACACAGAGGAGACTGAATTCCCAGCAATTTAGAGCACAAGGAGGAACCAATTATTATGATAGGACCCATAGGAGCCAGGGCATGGGTTCCTAATCATATGTGATGGATGCTTTTCCATTTCCTGATTTTTTTTTTTATGCTGGGGATTGAACCCAGAGGTATCCTACCTTCAAACTATGCCCCCAGCCACTTCTTATTTTTCATTTTAAAACAGGGTCTAACTAAGTTACTGAAAGTCTTGCTAAGTTGCTGAGGCTGGCCTCAAACCTGCAATTTTTCTATCTCAGCCTCCCAAGTACTGGGATTACAGGTATGCACCACCATGCCCAACTGCATGTCTTGATTTTTGAGGTGAGTACAAATCTTTGTGAAGCCTTCTTTGTTGTCAGCTTCCTCATTCTCTCTTCTCCCTCTTTGCTCCATTTTCTCTCATCCCTGGTTTTCCCCAAACAGATGATTAGAGAAGATCCTACAAAGAGGTAATTGCTTCCGATGCCCACGTCTCCAATTCTGCTTCATTCTGCCTTACTATGGGAATTGTTTGGACAGAGGAAAGGGTCCACTGCTTTTCTCTGGCTCACAGCTGAAGAACGAAGCTCACAGGCAGGATGTGCTCTCTCAGACAAAGCCAAGGTTGTGACTGGCTGGCTCACACTTCCACTTCTCCCACGGAAAGAAGTGTGCTGGAGCGCTGGAGTAGGAGCATGTTGTGAACCTGATATAATTTTAAAAATAATTTCCCACAACTTTTCTCAATATAATAGTTGAGAAAACCTACATCAGACCAAGATGTTCCCTTAAAATTCTATGATGAATGAACAGGTCAAAGCATTTAATGTTTTTTTATATAATTATGAACCACTCTGATTATTTCCTAGTAGGATAATATGCTTACAAAAATAGATAGGCAATGTGAAAAGGCTAGTTAAAAGATACTAGAAATAGGAAATGGAAAGAAGAGGAAGAACCTATGAATTGGTAGAATATACTCTACAGCATATCAACTATACTCCCTCTCTCACTCTTTCTCCTTTCCACAGTATCACTAAAAGATTTTCACACATCTCTGCTTAATGCAAACAATTTCTGTCTTTTTTCCCCCTTTTCCTTGTCTTATTCTTGTTCCTAGAAGATAAAATGTTAAGAAATGTCTAACATCATTCATGTCATCAATTCCATCAGAATCCTCATTGCTGTTTCCTGGTAGGCTTAGCCATATGTGTTATCTTTCAAGGACCTTATTTGAAATAAAAACTAGATTTGTTAGTGCACCTATATACATACTGAAACACCCCCTGAATTATCTCCACTGAGATTTGGTAGTCCTCAACAAGGGATACCTAATTAGCTTAGGAATTCTCTACAAGTTTAACTTCAATATACTTTTTTTCATGCAATAAACTTTTTACTCTATAAATAAACTATATACTCTGCCATGAGGGCTCCATTAGAAAACTGTAAGGTTATTTCAACTGTAAGTACTGGATTTATTAAAAAGGAGGAAGGAAGAGAACGGGTACTTATTTCCAACCCTTCCCCACATTAGGGAAGTTCAGACTTTCCATGACACCTCTGGGTCGTAGTAGTACATCAAGGAAAGGCAGAATATACTTCCTAACACTGACAATTGACAAAGCTATGTGATGTGAAATAAATGCCTTGATGTTTGAGTTGATCATGAAAAAATTATTTTTTAAACATTGCCAAGTATAAACTAATAAATTATGCCATTCATTGCAAGTCAAGAAAATTGTTATTGGTGAGACAAAGCCAAAAAAGGAATTACTGTATGTGAAATGACCTTGAATTAGCTAAATCCTTCTCTGTCCACAACTAGTAAGTAATTGATAGGTAAATTACTTGTGATACCTGTGTAATGCTTGAGAAATGGGCACTGGCTAGGACAGAAGGGACGTAGGTGAATTTAGTGCCTTGTATGTTTGAAGAGTGTCATGGCCAAAGTTCATTGAGATCTATCATTCCCACTGACACCCTACTCTGATTCTCTGTGTATTTTATCCAACATTTCTCCAAAGTGATCTTTCTCAAAACTGAAGTTGTGTCCTCTGGAATCAATTCTGGTGGTAAACTTTCTTAGATAATTTCATTTTCCTCTCTCCAACAGGACACTTCTCTCTGATTATTCTCATATGAGTCTTTTGTCCAAAAAATAAGTTATCCCTCCCACTGTTAGCATGACATCTTAACAGAAATATTGCATGAGTCTATATATTATATGTATATAATATATATATGTATATATATATATATATATATATATATATATATATATATTCACTCATGCAATCAACTATTTGAGCCCTTGAGTATAAGATGCTGCTCTAGAAATATCTAAGTTTCAAACGACTGTCTATTGAGATTCTGGATGCCCCATCCTGGTACAAAAGAATTTACTTTATGTAAGTGAATCAAAAAGTCAGCAAAATGTCTGTCAAGAGCCAGATGGCAAATATTTTCAACTTTCTGGCCAGTTGTTCTCTATTGCAACTACTCAGTTTTGCTCTTGTAACATGAATGCAGCCACAGACAATATATAAGCCAATGATTATGACTATGTGCAAATAAAACTTTATTTATAAAATCAGAGAGTAGGCTGCATTTGATCCATGAGCCGTAGTTTGCTGACCTCGGCTCAGAATCATGAATGGTTATCTACTGCTTACCAAATTAAATTCTCTGTCACCATTCCTGCCCAGCCGCCTTCCAGACTATGTCCGACCACTTTCCAGTCTTTAGTCTCTCTGAACTGTGCAGTGTTTCACAAGTATTTTAAATATACTTTCATGTATATTTTATTATGCCCAGAACATCCTTTCTTCTCTTCTTATTAATATTCACTCAATTCTTCATACTTCCTCTAGGTAGTTCCTATAGATTTCATCATCTGGAAATAGATTCTCTCTTCTCTTTTCTACCATAAATTGTGGGCCTCTAGAAAACCCCTGTCACTGTCTGACATGTGAAAACACACACAATCTTTTTTTTCGCTTTCTCTCTGTCTTTCCTCACTCATTTCTCAACAGACCTCTGGAAGCTTTATTCACTTTTATTCACCTTCATTAATATTCACCTTTATTAACTCCACATCATCTAAAACAAAACCCCAGGCATACCCGTTGAGCTGAATATATTAATACAGCTTATAAAATAATAGCTTTAGTTGAATTACTGAATATAAAATGTAATAATTAATCACCATATGTAACTGATTTATTATTATCATTATTATTTTTTTTTTTTTTTTTACTGGATAGAAGAGAGGAGATTCTTCACCTAAATAAAAATATTTTTTGCAACCTCTAGTGAGTATCGAATGCCCTTTTGAGGGCTTATGTAATTTCATGTTCATTATAAATGAAACTAATAGATGGTTCCATACAACCAACTGTATTCTTAAATGATAAGAAAGAAATCTAATATCTGGATCACTTAAAACTAGATTGGATGAATAACACTGAAAGTCCTCAACTAAATAAATTCACACCCCCAAAAGTCCTCAATTGAGGAAATCTAAAACATGTAAGAAAGGGCCTTGAGTGTTAGATGAGATGTGCCCAAGAAGACGGCAGTTTTGCCATTAAATCCTCTGCAATTTCATTGGGATGTGAAGAGGACAAATGGAGTTGTTCTATTGGGATTTGTTATGGTTGGGATATATATACAGAATATCCCCTGGAAAAGCTGATGAATTGGCAATGCAAAAGTGGTCAGAGATTAGATAATTGAATCATGGGGTTTCTAGTCTCATCAGTGGATAAATCCATTGAAGGGTTAATAACTGGAATAGATTTATTGGAAGGCAATGTAAGCAGGTAGGGTGTTAGAGGAAGCAGGCCACTGTGGGTGTGGCTTTGGGGACTATATATGTCCTTGTTGTCTTTGCTTTCAGCTGCCATGATGGGAGAATCTTATCCCTCCTCCATGCACCCTGCTGCCACCACCACCCCTGCCCTTTATGCTTTGAAGCCAGCCGTATGGACTGAAACCTTTGAAACCATGAGTCCCAAAAAATCTTTCCTCCACTAAGTGTTGCTTGTCAGGTGGTTAGATCACAGCGGTGAGAATGGTGAAGCAAGGCCAAAAGGGGGTTTTCAGCAGATGAGCTAAATGAGAATCAGTATTCCTGGTCTTTGTGACTCAATCCCTTCCCCAGGCGAACATTAGGAATCACAGCTACTTTATCAATGGCTTTTCACTGTCCTCACTCAACAGCAGACCCAGCATAGACTGCCTGCCCCCCGCCCCCTCCCAACCATCCTGACAGATGCAGAGAGATTAGTCAATAGAGGGAGAATGAGCTGAAACATAGCTTGACTAACGATTGGTGCAATAAAAGAAAGAAGAGGGGGAGGATTTTTTTAAAGCAATAAACCAATTCATCCACCTGCTCTTGCAAAGCAGAGGATCAATTCCATCAACAAAAGGAGACCCGCTGAGAATAACAGGGAAGAGCCACCAAATGAATGAGCTCATCCAGAGTGTGGATGGACTGAAACCCACAGGCTGACCCAGGAAAGAGGAAACATGACGCAAGCGGTAGTGAAGTGAAGGAAGGTGGGGGGTCAGCCAGGTGCCCACAATACTGGACAAATAGAAGCAATCATGGGTAGGGGCGGAATGAGTTCCCTGCCAAAGAACTCCTTTATGATGCTGAACTCGTCGAGATGCTGGAAGTGATATTGGGAGAGGCCACCTGCACCACTCCAGTGCACAGTCATCCATCTGATTGCCAATAACAGAGCAAGCACTAGCAGGCAGCAACGTCTTTCTTTGTTTTTTGTTTTTTTTTATGTGGCTTCCTAAAGCTCAGCTGAATTCAAAAGCAGCTGTGTAGCTCCCAACTAGAAAAGAGCACGTGTGCATGCACACACACACACACACACACACACACACACACACACACAGCCATACAAATTTGAGCACTGCCAAGATATTGAAATTAATTTACATGCTGCATCAGAGCAGTCAAAAAAAGTAAACACATGATGGGTCTGGCCACAATATATAAGTAATTATTAATGCTGAAATTACCTTAATAAGGAAGAAAAAGATTGCTTTATGACTGTGAAACTCTATTAATGTAGCATATCTGTTAAATCATATTCATTGAGTATGAAGAAAAATGGAAAGTGGTTTTGATCACATTTCTGCCCCATTCAGAAACCTTCAATGGCCCAGCATGGTGGCACAAACCTATAATCCCAGTAGTTGGGAAGCTGAGACAGGAGGATCGAAGGTTCTAGACCAGCTTCAGCAACTTATCAAGACCTTGTTTCAAAATAAAATAGGGCTGGGGGTAGGGAGTGGAGAATGCCCTTGGGTTCAATCCACAGTGCAAAAAAAAAAACAAAAAAAACAAAAAACCTTCAATGACTCCCCATTGCTTTCAGAGTACTGCCCAAATTCACAGGCATGCCATTTAGGACTATCCATTGTCTGACTTCAATCTAGGTTTTCAACCATAGGCAGCCTATACTTCAACCCCAAATGAGCTACTTTGACATCCTCTTTTCTCTTTGCTTATTCTTCTTCTGCATTTCTATTCACTAGATCTTCTTGTCCTCCAGGACCCTGCTTCAATAACACCTTCTTCTTCAAGTCTTCTCAAAATTTCCTAGGTAGAAGTAATCTCAAGCTACCTTTAGCACGTATGTTTTCTCATACCTCAGTGGTTCTGACCATTATCATGCAGCAGAATCTCCTGGAAAACTATTACAAACATAAATTGGCTAGGAGTGTAGCTCAGTGGTAGAGCACTTGCCTAACAAGTGTGAGGTCCTGGGTTTGATCTTCAGAACCCAAAACTTAATTACTGAGCCCCTATCCACAGTGTTTCTGATACAGCAGTACTATGATGAGGCATAAGAATCTGAATTTTTTACAAGCCCCCCAGAGTCCCCACATGATGCTAATACTGCTGGGCCAGAGGTCACACTCTAAAACCCACTATCAGAACATGAGCAAGTCTCTTCTTCCCTTATAAAAACTGTTTACAAACAGAAAATAATTTTATCTTAGTATTCCCATCACCCTTCTGGCCAAGTTTATATTCAGCAGGTACTCAACAAATATTTGTCAAATTTAATGTATGTATGCATGGCATGTTGCTTCATGTATGTTTGTATATATACATTCATATTCATTTGATAAATATTTATTGCAGACACATACATTTGAAATATGCATAGATATGGTAAGAATATTTAAAGTGCATTGCAGGTTTCTTAATCATCTCTGATTTGGCAAGCTAAAGGGAAATATGAATATGCTATGATGCATTTCGTAAATGTGTTCTGCAGAAGAGCGCCATTAAAATTCAACGGGAATCTCTCTTTGAAGAGTGTCCATCTGTGTTCATTTGTGGCAAATGCAATGAATCTCTCATTCTGCCTGAATATACAGTTAACCCATGCTCTATATCGCCTTACCTTCAACACAAAGAAGTGTGGGATTTTCTTTTCCCAGTCTATAGATTTATGGTCAGCTCCCTTACATCACTGTACTGATTACTCATATTCCAGATACTCAAAAAGGTAATTAGCAGATCACCCTTACCCACCAGGAATGCACAAATGCTCAGATGCTAGGGTCATCCTACTGAGGTTCATATGCTGGCTCTGTCCATTTCTAGAGCATAATCTTAGACATATTGCTTAAACTCTTTAAGATTCAGTTACCTCATTAGTTAAACATGGGCAAGACTCAAACCTGTTTCCTTATTATTATGAAGACTGAGGAGTAAATACATGGAAAATGTTTATCTGGCACAACCTACAAGTTGCCACCAGTGCTGACATATCAGACATGGCAACCTCCCAGAGAGCTCCCATTGCCTGTCTCCAGAACTCTTATTTCACTCAGTTACCATCTGGAGTCACCATCAACGAAACCAGACAAAGGTAAATGTTAATATTTAAAATTTTTATGGAACTCAAAACTTACCTATACTACTCGTTAAGAGTAGTACTTTACATTCATCATAATTTAACAACTAAATGGAGTGGTGATGGCATTTTGATTAGGGACTACAGTGCTGCCTCTGTTGTTTATTATTGACTAATGTTACCACCACTCAAATCCCAGAGCCAGCACCAATAAACAATGTTCATTTTAGGCCAAAACATTCTAACTTGTGAAAGGAAAAGGATGGGTGCTTAAAGATGATTTTGATTTTTTAACCTGTGAGACTAAACTTGTCTTCTTCCAAATTCCCTAGTCTATTGTCTCTAATGTCATCAGAGAGATGCATATGATTGGACCTTCCTTTCTGTAAGATTTTAATATTGGTAGACCTGTTTTTACCTGGACAATGTAAAGTTTATGAGCACTTATGGCTCAATAAAATAAAAAAAAGCATAAACATGCAGAACTTATTTCTGTTTGCAACTTTAGTAATGTTGCAAACCAATGTAGGCATAGATTTATGTTTCTCCTGTTTTAAAAATGTTCCATGAGTAATTGGCATTTAGTTTTCAAATTGACAAATGAAAAATGTATCTAAACACAAGATGTTGGGGTAAAACTAAAATAGTAAGAAACAACTTCTGTTTATTGTTTGTAATTATATTATTATACACATAACTAATGCATACCAGGCAATGCTGTTTTCATAATTTGATGCTTCTGGACAAATTATATAGATCCCACTTCTAATAGGAAGTGAATTTCTATACTAAACTCTCATGAACTTCTGATACTTTTGTGCAATTTTATGTATTGTATAGATTAACCCTGTTCTTTATGTTATTGAGTTTCTCCGGGCTGGCATAATTAATTGCCACAAACTTTACGTCTTAAAACAAAAACCACAATTATTCTTGGAACATAATTCTGCAATTGAGGTGTCGGGAGTCCTGCTCCTTCTGAAGGCCCTAGCCAACACTGTAATCCTTGCCTCTTTCTCCTGCCTGTAAGCCCTGTTGTAGCTGCTTTACTTGAATCTCTAACTCTGTACATAGTCTTCTCTATTTGTCTCTAGGTCTTTTCCTCTTCTGTTAAGAAACTTTTTGTGTGTTTAGGGAACACCTGGATATTCAAATTGATCACATCACAAGATCCTTAAACATGTGCAAAAACTCCTTTTCCCAATAGGGTCATTTTCATGGATTATGGGGTACATATCTTTAATTCCCTTTGCTTTTAGTATAGGGGTATGTGTGCATATTTTTCACTTACTTTCTATACTCCAGGATCCTTGAAGCCAGTGATTCACTTTCTGTATTAGTGATTCTACCATGTACTCAAGACTTAGTACTCAGAGTACCAGCTTACACTAGTTACTCTTTAAATGTGTATTGGTTGAATGAATGTACGTATGACTTAGAACATTATGGTAACTCCAGAGCAAAATGTTATTCATAAAGCAGAAAGTCCTCAAATAATAAAAAGAACTGGGCACAGGCTGTGCCAGGAGCAAGGATGTATTTGGCTCCTGAAATAAAGCAATCAAGTGCAAAGGAAATAAGATCCCGATCCCAAACTCAAGTAGCAAACCAAGTGCAGTGTGTGTCTGAAAGCGAACTGTTCCCAGCAGCTGAATGGCCATTTACAGAAAGAGAGAGCCATTTAGAAAAACCAGCCAGCCAGTTTTCCAATGAATAGATGGATAAAAACAATGTCAATGTTTATAGAAAGTTAATCTTTTTATCATTCCCTTTTAATGAGATCTTTTGCTTGTCATATTAAATATCATAAAAATGAAAATGGTTATGTGAAAATCAGATTTGAAAAATGAAAACAGACTATTCCTCCTGTATCTCTCTGTTTAATTGGACAGTAAGACTTAACACTTCATCATACTTCACAGTTTTCAAAGTATTTTGCACAGGTGTGATTCCATCTGACAAAACAACAACAACAAATAAACTTATGAAACAAACTATCTCTGCTGTCTTACAGATGAGAAAAAAATATATTGAAAAATTGAGTGACCCGTCAAAGGCCATTCAAGTACAAACAGGCAGATACTGACTTGAGCATTATTTTGGGGGGGCCAGATTTGGTGTGAGTGTGTGGGTGTGTGCATGCACGTATTCATCTATCTGTTTGTGTGAGATTCCTTTTCCAGTTAGACTATAAGCTCTTGTGGGGACCTGCCAGTGGTATGAGTGATTGTGTCAAGTCCTTTCTTTTGCCTCATTGTTTAATTACATTAATAAATATTTTTAAATCCACTCCTAAAGATTTAGTTTTATTCCAAAAAGAGAAGAAGCATAATAACTTTGAATAAACTTGTGGATTGCAATAAAGACCATTATAAAGACAGATGCGAGTTGGGAAGAAGTAAGAAAACACATCATTAAGCACTCCTGTATGTTTTCAAGGAAAAGGAAAATTGTCACTTTCCCTAGAAATATAAAAATATTATTTTAAAAGTGTGTTACTTTGAACTGTAAAAGTCAGAATTTGATTTATCATTTGGTAACAAACTGTTTTGTATTATTCCAAGATGGTACCTACTAACCAACTATAAGTTTCTAAAGGACAGGAATTGTTTTATATGAAGAAATGGTTAATGTCTACCTTTTGATCATCCTTTTATCAAAACCAAGAGTCAGTCTCTAGAAAAATCTTTCTCTGTGATCATAGATTTCTGTGCCTACCATTTTGTGAATTATAATCCTTTTGCTCACTAATCTTCCCCAAATTAGTCAAAGCCTGAGCGTCTTAGACATAGAGCTTAATGATGAATTATAATGTAGCAATGAGAAATTAGGCAGAAAAGCTCCTTCTAAAATGTTAGTGAATAACTGGCATTTACCAGTATTTTTGTAATTTTTCTATACTTTTCTTATAGTCTCACATCATAACATACTTGTAGCAACATCTTTTTAAAGTACTGTTGACAATTTGAAGCTGGCCTGCCACTCCTGAATACCAAAATAGGAGAGTTGGACCAGACCCAGCTGACATCCTAGGTTATCTCTCCTAGGAATACAGAGGCAGTGGGAGGAGAATCCAGCCTGAGCTCTGCAGGTACACATCCTTAGACCCCATAGAAGAATTCCTAGTCACCCCAGAGAGAAACTGTTTTCTATTTCCCTTGAAGATATGCAGATATGCAAATATGAAAAATCCTGTGATGGACACCAATGCCCCTTCCTCCTCCAAGAAGCCTAAAGCAGAAAGAAGCTATAAATCTCCCTCCTCATTGTGAGAGGCCATTCCTTTCTTCTTTCCAGGACATAAATAGGTCAGAAGTTCACAGTAAACCTTACTTTTTAAAAAAATATCTCATATTCTATGAGTCTGTGTAACATCGGGAAAGTCCTCACTCATTTGGTGAGAGGAGTCTGTTCCCTGTTGTTCTTTAGAATTAGAAAACTCACCTTAAATTAAACAGGCACAGTTTTGTATGTTTGGGAAGAGAAAACATATAACAGAATGCCATGATCTGTAACCTTCTTGGGATCACATATCTAGAAAATCTGATATAAACTATTGACCCTTTCTTCATAATAATGCAATGAGCAAAGTTTAAGAGGTCCCTGGAATTCCTACAGTACATTCAGATCTTGACCCTGGTCAAAAACTCAAGTATCTATGCACTTGTGTTTTAGTCAACCTTCATCATACATTTTGAAAAAGTTACTATGATATCTATTTAAGAATTCCTTTCTAGGAAAAAAAGGGACAAAAAATGTTTCTCCCTTGAACGCCTAAACAGATGCTCACCAGTTTAACTGGATGATTACATAAGCATTGGAGTCAGGTAAATCTGAATTTTAATTCTGGTTGTGGTCCTTCCTAAAATGTCTGACCTTGGGCAAGTTATCAAATCTACCTGCACATGGTTTTCCAGATCCATAAATACCTAGTAAGGCCATGAGAGGAGTGCAAGAAATATCTACAGCATGACTGGTATGGTGTTAAACACATAGTTGCTAGTACTGAGTAAATGTTTGGTACCATCATCCACCATCACCATCATAAAGAACACAGTTTGGATGCAAGTAGATTGGAGCATATTAAACTATAAAGAAATAAAGTGCCTTATAGAAAAACTCTTCAAAAGTCTATGAAAAACAAAATAAAGTTGGACATGTTCTACCATTAACATGCCCAGTTTACCATGATACAAATTTTTAGTATGATTCACAGCAAACCAAGAGACAACTCTCACCAGGAAATGGTCACCTATACAGGGTTCCCAGGCTGGGGCCTGAGGACAGCTTTTTGTGGAGTATTACTGGGGTCCTCACTAGCACAGGCTGAATCCAACAGAAAGGTGGAGCTGAGTGTCAGCTTCTTAGACTGGCTGGCAGATGAACTCAAAATGATTCTTCAGTTCTTCCCCAGGCTGTCTTTCTCTCTTCTACCACTTATCACAATGCCTAGATGAAAATAAACCCTCTGAATCTGTTTGAGATTACAAAAAAAATGAGGGGGTGGAACAAGGGAAGGAAGGAAAGAGAGAAAAGGGAAGGGAAGAAGGCAGGGAGTGCTTCCTTGATGACCTGTGAATATCTACTGATTCTCTACTATATGCTAAACTCTATTGGTCTCAATCTCGTAATAAGAGTCACACCAGGTGGGGCCTGGTGACTCATTTCTGGCCAATGAAATGTGGCTGAAAGTAATGTTTACCACTTCCAGCAGTGTCTGCCAACTGGATATTGACCTTGAGGACCACCCTGGAAGATGACAGTCTCTAAAATCTTGGATCCTATATGACTATAAAGTAGAATCTCACATCCCTTTCTCTGCTCCTAACTGCTTGAAATTTTGTGTGGATGAGAAAAAGTAATATTAAAACTAAGACAAAATTTATCTTAGATTAGATTGCTGACATTTAGGGGTTTGCTCCTATAGTTAGTATTTTTTATAGATATCATAAAAAGTTAGAAATCTACATTCAATTTTTAAAATCTTGAGATATATTTTATGTGCATTAATAAGATCAAACCAACTGTCTAAGCTGTCAATATTCTTTCATTTCTAAGTAGAATTATACCACATCAGCATAGGGATACTCATTACCACATGCTGATCTGATGTTCTGTTAAGCTGACAAGAACAACATGGAAATTTGGAAACACAATTGGTTGAGTATTACTGAAAGCACATGTAGGGTAGTCAAAATAAGTGTTATTGATTTTAATTATTTTAGTAGGAGGTAGTGATAATCATTATACATTAAGTGCAATTTGTTAGGTAAAATCATTTCAAAACCCCTTTGATTCAGCCTCACTTGCAAATTTTAAGTCTTTCAACCAACACATATCTACACAACACAAAAACTCTCCCCACCTTTTCTTGTATTTTTTTCATTATTGATAACATTACTGCTAATTTCTTTTAAATGACATTATATCACATTTAATGAATGCTTTCTATGATTAAAAGTTGGCTGTGTACTTTTCACATATGCAATTTATACTTTTCTTTTACATATAACAAACTTTACATCATGCCAACTCATAAGTTCTCAGAAAGATCTATCATCATCCCTACTTTATGAATATAAAAATTGTTGTTCATAAGTAAAATAAACTGATCATGTTCATATACATGGCAACTGGAGGCACAAGAATAATAGAATATTTGGTAAATGTCAGACACTTTCCTAAATACCATTAATTTGTTAATTTATTTAATCTTCAAAATAACTCTAAGAAATTGGCATTATTATTGTCCTTTTTTTATAGAGATGAGAAAAATGAGACCCAGAGAGTTTCAGCGACTTGCTGAAAATCAGACTACTAGTTAGTGATTGACAGAATTCAGACACCAGCTGTTTGGCTTTAAATTTCCCTCCATCCGTCTATTAACTGCAATGGGGTATGCTATTCTACCTTTGATTAAAGAAAACATATATACTTAATTTTTCATTTAGAATAATGCAATATGTGAGTTGTCATTTCCATCATGATGTATTTTTTTCTAATTCTGAATTTAGAATTAACATGGAAATTAAGGGCCTCAGATTAGAGGTAAATAAGTAGATAGTCCTAACACATCCATCTAGAAATCAAGACACACTATACAGCAATCACATCAGAGTCAGAAGAATCAGGACATAAGTTTGGTCTCAGGAGGAAGTTGGAATGATTTCAAGTAACTAGTGGCAGCAGGAGTGTGATAAAGGTTCACAGGTCATACACCCACGAGATATTTTGTCATCGGTAATTTCTATCCACCCACAGTTGTTTATTTTCCTTTGCCCAGGAACAAAGCTCAACGTGATTCTATCCTTTTTTTAAAAAAGCAAAACTATCTGATGATAAATGCTTTCTGATTGTGAAAAGCAGTGAATGAAAGGTAGGGTGGAATGCAGGTGGCATATAACACCAAGATTTGTCCTAGGATTCAAACAGGGCATTAAGAGCAACTAGAAATCACCCAGAGCACAAAATTCTTAAAAAAGCAATGTCATGATTAAATGGGCTTAAGAAAAAAATAAACCCAGTTCTTATTTTAAAGGGTACATTGACATCATACAAAAAATAAAACAAGACTTAATCATGAACCTATCCATCTGAATGATTCAAAAACACTTGACTATTACTAATCTTTCCTCTTCATATGAGGAACATAAAGATTTAATCTACCTAACCATAAAAAGGAATACTCTATACTTATCATGTATTAAAGACATCCTGCCCCAGAAATTTTTATTACTCAAGTAATTGCTCAACAAACTCAGCAAAGGTGACTTCAGACAACTCTGCATTTGAGACCATTGGCTCTGGAGTTAGCAGACCAGGACTAAAGCAACACTTCTGCACTTTCAAAGTGTATAGCTTTAGGCAAGGCTCTTAGCTTCTTTAATTCTTTTGGGTTTTTTTTTTTTTTTTTTTTTTTTTTTTGGCGGTACTGGGGATTGAACTCAGGGGCGTTGTACCTCCGAGCTATACCCCCAGCCCTATTTTTTATTCTTTATTTTGAAACCGAGTCTCACTAAGTTGCGGAGTGCCTCACTAGGTAGCTGAGGCTGGCCGCGAACCCGGATCCTCCGGTCTCAGCCTCCCGAATGCTGGGATTACAAGCGTGCGCCACCACGCCCGGCTAGCTTCTTTAATTCTTAGTTAAATAAATGTCACATGAATGTAACCCGAATATACAGAACCCATATTGCTCGGTCTATGAGTTGTGGGCCATTTGAAAGTGCAGTCCAACACCAACAGAAATGTACAAAGTAATTTTATTTTGCATCCAAGTTTCTTGAAGAATATTAAAAGTAATCCAATGCACAGTCTAGATGAAGCTTATTTTGCCTTCTCTTTACCTGCTCTGTCTCTACTTCCCTCCTACTCTTAAGCTGCGATGGTGCCTTAGCTCTTGGCATTAATTGCTGAGACACATCTGCCCCACTACCAGTCTGGGTGCTTTTAGCTCCTCCGCAACCCATTCATTTACTCTCTTATTCAGTATTTACATTAATTTTGTCCTCTTTTCCAGCAATAAAAATTGCTCTTCTATGGAAAAGTTGAGAAGAGGGGAAATTGGGCTGGTGAGCTGGAATAAGGAAGGTGTCTATGAATACGTCTACTCTAATATCTTTTTGTTACATCACATAAGAGTAATAATGCTCATCTCAAGAAGGCTATATGAATACTCAATGAACAGTGCCTGCAACCTGAAAGGAGTAAGATCTTTCTGCTTGTGACCTCATGCCCCACATGCAGAATATGAGGAATTGATACAGTTTGGCCCTTTAGATCAGTTCTACCTTCTACTCTGCTAAGAAACCATCTTGCTGAGCTGCACCAATGAGTTGCATTGGCAGGAGGCAAGGCATGGGAAAAGTAAGATGAGCCTACTGATTTCCTCCTGCCAGGGCCTGCAGCACACGCATTTCTCTACTGAAGTGTGCAGATCCTGTTGAGCAGCCCTCTTCCAGTTTTAGCTGCAGCTACAGCTTTTTCTTCTGGTTCCAGTACCATTCCTACTATAGTTTAAATATGGTTTGTGTGCTCCCTTGGTGCTCTGTCTTGAAATTTAATCCCTATTGTAAGATATTTAAACTATGGTGTTGACAGGTGGGGCTTTTATTAGGGTAGATTCCTCATGATTGAATTCCAGAAGTTTTGTAAGAAGAAGGAAAGAGATCCAAAGAGACCCATACACAACTGTTCCCTGTCCCTTGACTTGTGATATGCTGTGCCACATCAGGACTCTGTCAGCTAGAATGACATGATCAGATGAGGCCCCTATGCTTTGTGCCTCCAGAACCATGAGCCTAAATAAACCTCTTTTCTTTATGAAAAATAACCTGCTTCAGGTATTTTGTTATAGTAACAAAAAGGACTAATATATTTCACTTTCTCCTTAGGAGAAGTAATGGCTATGAGGGTACTTTACTGGTCTTCATTGCCTTTGTTGCTCATACCTTTGTAAATACATCAACTGCTATAATTTTATGCCATTTGAAAGTGCCACCAATTTTTCTATCACAATCCTGACTGATACCAAAGGGAAATCAGTTTGAGGGTTTTCCATCCATGAATCCCCTAAAGTGGAAAAGAGTGGCACACAGGCATGAAAATCCTCCTCTGGATTTGCTCTTAAACCTTCACAGCCAGGAAAGTAGGAGCATGGGGTGATAGGTGAGAATGGGGAGCTAGGCTTCCTTGAAAGGCTCCATTCCTCATCTTTTAAATGAAAGATTCCATGATACGGGGTTCACATTCTAGCTATATAAAAAACTCAGTTCAACAGCAAGAAAACAACCTGATTTTAAAATGGGCAAAGGACCTAAAAATAGATTTCTGTAAAGAATGCATATAGATGACCAACAGGTATTTGAGACTAAAGAAAAAAAGAGAGGGGGGGAATAAGTCAACATCACTAATCATCAGGGAAATGTAAATTAAAACCATAATATCACCTCATATCTGTTAGAATGGCTATGATCTAAAATATAAAAAAATAAGTGTTGGTAAGGGAAGAGAGTAAAGGAAACTCTGACACACTGTTGTTGGTATAAAAATGACTATAGTTATTATGGAAAACTGGAAGTTTTTGAAAAAATTAAAAATAGAACTGCCATATGATTCGGTGATCCCATTGTGGGGAATGAAATCAGTATGTCAGAGAGACATCTGAAATCCTATGTTTATTGCAGCATTATTCACAATGGCCAGGACTGAAATCACCCTAAGTATGTATTGATGAATAAATGGATACAGAAAAGGTGATATATACACACAATGGATTACTATTTGGCCCTAAAAAAGAAGGAAATCCTATCATTTACAAGAATGTGGATATTATTTTAAGTAGAATAAGTCAAGCTCAGGAAGACAAACACACGATAGCGCTTACACATGGAATCTTAAAAGAGATAAATTCCTAGAAGCAAAGAGTCTGAAGGTGGTTACCAAGAGCTGGATGAGGGTGGGAAGTGAAGTCCGATTATAGAGCTGCTGGTGAAGGGACACAAAATTTCAGTTAGGATCAATAATCCCAAGAGACCCACTGTACAACATGGTAACTATAGTTACTAATAATGTATTTACTTGAAAATTGCTAAGAGTAGATTTTAAATGTTCTCCCTACACAAAAAAGATAAGCATGTTAAGTAATGTATATGTTAATTAGCTTGATTTGACCATCCCACAGTGTATACATATTCCAAACACGTTATACACTATGAATATACATGTTTTACTTGTAAATTAAAAATGAAAATAAATAGGTGGCATTCTAGTAACTTCTGCTGTTTTAGACAAAATAATAAATTCATCTTGGTTTGTATAACTGAAAAAAAATTTTTTTTACTCAAAATTATCTACACACAGTACAGTAACTGAGAAATTCATTTTGTAGCACATTGACTTCTTCCGTAGGATAAAAATTGCTTACAATTCTTCAATTAAAATGTATGTCCAGGAATTTCATTAACTAATTTTGCCTGGTTATGTGGAAATATTCTCTGAAGGTTACTTGTGCCCTCTGGACTCTTTAATGAGTGCAGAAAAATAAATTTAAGTAACATAGCTATGGTTTTCAAAACTCATTATCAAAGAAAGTGGATCAATGTACTCTGGTATATTTATTTATAACTGAGTAGGACATGCTCAATTACTCCCGATTATGAAAAATAATTCAAAGCAAATTTAACTCTGTAGCTATAGGGATTTTTTAAAGCCAGAGAAATGATTTGCCTGACCTACTCTCAGTAGCCAAATTTAATCTTACTAATGAACAGTGACCACATTGTTGGGATTAATAGTGGATAGAAAAAAAAACCAGTTAAGAATTCCTTATTGACCTATTTTAATGAAGAAAGGTCTAAACATTTAGTATGCAAAAGCAAGATTTTGAATTATTTTCTTGCTATTTCTTATTACTTTCAAACTGTAATCTCCATGGGGTAGAACATTTTATTTTATTAAATTTAATTCTTAGTACCCACCATAGCAATGTAGTACCTGGAAGTTGCTTAACATATGTTTGTTTATTGAATAATGATGTATGAAATATTTTCTCTCTCCTCTCCTCTCCTCTCCTCTCCTCTCCTCTCCTCTCCTCTCCTCTTCTTCTTCTCTCTCTCTCTCTCTCTCTCTCTCTCTCTCTCTCTCTCTCTGTACTAAGGATTCAAACCATGGCCTTCCACTTGCCAGACAAACACTCTACAACTAAGCTACAACCCCAGCCCAAGGATGAGTTAATTTCTAATTAATTTATAATTATAAAAGATTGGTCATCTCATTGAAGAGATAAAATTGCAATTGAGTCTTCATTTGCTTTTCCTATTTCTACAAAATTCACTGACTATATTGCATATGGGTTAGTATAAGCTTATTTATGCACTAATCAAATATGTTTTGAGCGCATACTACATAGAGAATAACTGTTATGCACTGTGGGGAACAATAAGATCAATCAGGCATAGATGTCCCCTTATGAAAGTTCAGTAGAAAGAAGGAGGTAAATATAGATTATTGCTCTACAAAGCAGTGTGTTCTTTGGGTACTAAGAAGACTCAGCTGAAATGGAGTGAGTATGAGAAGAAAGCAGGACTGATATGGAGCTGGAGGTTGGGGAAAAGTCTTCAGGGAAAAGAGGGCTCTTATATAGGGCTGTGGAGGATGAACTAAATGTAGACCTTCAAAGAATATGGATAACTAGCACTCATTCAACAGCATGGAGTTTACAGATGAGTACTTTTCCTATATACTCTCATTTATTCTCATAGCAACCCAGAGGGATGGTAGGATTGCCTTTATTTTAGAAAAAAGAAAAACTAAATGATTTAAAATTAAGAGGATATAAGTTTGTCCAGTCTGAAATTGATTAAATTAAACAACCTCAACTTTCTGAAAAGTCTAGAATAAACAGTACAGATTGCATTTGTGAACTCTGGATTTGAACCAAATGTTCTGAATATCAAATAAAGAGGGATATTTTAACTGCGTGTCATTGTTCTCTTGGGGAAAGTTCATGGGGTAGAAATATCTACAAATTGTATGGGAGATCAGTGGAAAAACAGTGATTTGCTAAGGCTTCAATGCTGCAGCAATGTAAGTATGGTTTCTTACAAAATAGCTCCCCTGGAGTGGCTGACAAGAGTAATAATGGGTAACATTTATTGAGTGTCTTTTATGTGAATATACTATGCAAAACCTTACCTGCATGCTCTCATTTAATCTTCACAACAACCCCATGGGGTAGGTGTCATTATAAACCTATCTGTACAAATGAGAAACACGAAGCTCCGCATAATAAATAACTTAGGCAGGATCGCACATTTAGTAAGTGAGTGCACCATTATTATTATTAACAACCCTTAGGTAATGCAACCAAACCTTTAATTAAGAAGACAAACAATTCACCGCCACTTCTTAATAAATTCCACCAGTGAAGAAATGTTACCTGGCCTCTGAGTCATTAGTGGTATGGCTGGGACTCAATATCCATCTACTCAGTTATCTTCATCAAATTTGCTCTGCCACAAATAATTACTATGCAATATATAAGTGTGCTGTGAATCTAGGGTTTCAGTTACCATCATAAGAGATGAATTGCAGATATGTGAACTTCTATTTATTTACTGCAAAAGAAATTCTGGTTTTTTTCTTTTTATGTAATTATAGTTCCTCCAGGCTGCCTCACCTCCTCTGTATTGTGTCTGACATCATTCCCACTTTCAGATTAAGTCTGTGGCAGGATTTCTACGTTGTCCCCCTTTCTCTGCCTTTGAAAACATCACTCCTGAGTAAAACCAAATATGCCAATTACTTGGGCTTTTTTTTATTTGTTTTTAAAGATGCTTTACTTTTGTCTTTCTGCATTTGAGCTCTTAACAAAGCCAGGCTTTGCTAATATAATGCGATTCAGGTCAGAATCAGCCCTGCAGAAGTTAATTCATTCTCTTAAGTGAAATGAAAACAAGCTTACGATAAAAAAGAGTACTGGGCTGATTGACACAAGAAATGGGTTCTGCCACTAACCAGTTGTGAGACCTAAGAGGAGTCACTTGTTTTATTTACCTCAGTTTCTCATCATCAAAATAAAGGAAGGAAAGTAGTTGCTCTTTATTGGTAAGATGTGGAATCTTGTCATTGGGATGCTTGTGAAGTTCTGTGCACCTGTTCATTCACTCATTATTTCTACATATATTGATTGAACACTCAAGATAAATGCTACAACTGCTTGAAAAGTTGAGTTAAACTATTTAAGGGCATTCTCTTTACAAATATAACTACATTGAAAGAACATCTTCAGGTTGGAAAAAAAAGCTGCATTTAGAGTAAAACATACTTTAAAAGCATTTATTTATTTAGCTTTTTTTAATTTAGGGGGATTCTTAAAATGGTATTCAAATGGAAAGTTGGTATTTTTAAAATGAAATCTTTAGCATAAATTTGTAACCTAGATTACCACATATTCTATAATTTCTCATCTAACAGTCTAAGAAAAATGAATAATTGGCTTCCAAAGTATATTTATATTAATAGCAGTATATTCATTCAGTTTAAGAACACTAGAATATTTTTAAAGTTGACAAAGCTTATATACCAAAGGCCATTTTATACTATATTCAAGGAACTAACATACCATTAATTTTTTTTTCTTTAGAGCAGGCTGCTATTTTAGCAATTAGCACTCCATAAAAATATGGGCAACTGGCTTCCTCTAGACTAATTAGCAACTTTGCCATGTTCCTGTCCCAGCTGGTCACACTCTGTCTTTTTACTTAGCTCAGACCTTGTTGTTTTGCCAGTTCTAGAACCTTTTAAAGTTTTTCAGTAAGAACAGACATCTCAATTGGGTTCTGACTGAAGTTGCCTAGAAGACACTATGCAAGCTGGTCTAAACTTCTCCACTCTCACACTCTGCTTTCTTAGCAGCGGTACATAGAACTTAACCTCCAGCAATAAAGGCCTATTGAACAAAGAAACAATGGTGGTACTCATGCCTGTCTGTTGGTATTTTCATTGAGCTAAACATGGTACTGAGTTAATGACCATATTCCATGCCATACCCTAAAGCGTAGAAAATGTTACAGTAACTTCCAATTAAGCATGGTGAACCAAATGCAAGCTTTCTGTCTATATTTCCTTGCAAAATCCCACTAAAAGGGCACTGTGTAAATTCACAGTGACAAAGGAGACTGGAAGAAAATAGCAGAGGAAAAATGTCAAGAAGCTATGTCCAATGGAATATGTATTGATGATTCACAATTGATAGACAGAGAGAGATGAAAGTTAAGTGGATTGAGAGGAAGATAGTAGGAAAAAAAAGTATCTTGCTGTAGATCTCTAGAAAAATATAGGAATTGGTGGCTTCACATGTTTCTGAAAGCAGAATGAGGGATGGGGCTGAAAATGGGGAAAATAATTAGAAGCCTATATAGAATCAAGAAAATTCATAGATGCCCTCTCCACTGTGGCAAGGCTGGGAGATGCGCACACTCAGAGAATCTGACTGAGGAGAGGTTTGGGATGTGGCTTGAGGAGGCCCGGACTGTGGTGGGAATGTGAAGTCACAGGGGAAATAGGATTCTGCGTGTTCACAGTGACCCCAGGGATCCATCAGCCCACCTACCCTTCCTCCTCAGTTCTCAGGACAGTTCCCTACCCACCTACTTACACAACTCCTTTGACAGAGTGATGGAGGAAAGAGGCCCTCACTTACAAGGCTATTGTGAATTTCACCAACTAATAATCATTTAAAAAGAGACGCACCATGACTAAACAATTGGCTACAACAAATAGCCAAGATTCAAAAGACATTGTAGGACAACCTCTAATGAAAATATGAATATCAGAGACTATGATAAACAGGAAAAGAAAAAAAATCTAATCCCAGTACTTAGGAGGCTGAGTCAGGAGGCCAATCTCAGTAATTTAGCAAGGCCCTTCAGGAACTTAGTGAGACCCTGTTTCAAAATAAAGGGAGGGTGGCGAGTAGGGGTATAGCTCAGAGGTAGAATGCTTCTGGGTTCAAAAGAAAGAAAGGAAGGAAGGGAGAAAGTAAGTGAGTAGGAGGGAGGAAGGAAGGGAGGGGAATAAAAAGGAGATACAATGTAGAGAACAGAAAATTACTTTTAAAAGCCTTATTATTTACATGCTCATAGAGGTCAAATTTGATATTTTAAAAAACTTACACAGATTGTAAAGAGAAATTATATATAATATATATGTGTATAGCATATATATATTTATTATATTAGCAGAGAATTATTCAACAAGAGGATTAGAAAATGAAATAGAGGAAATTTAGAAAACATACTCTAAAATGAATATTAATGTATTCACTGTTAAGAAATAAAGGAAAAATTACATTGCAACTGCATTATTTAGAAATATGGAAGTACAAACAGAAGAAATAAAAGTGCTATTTCTAGATTGAGGAGGGTTCTGTTTCATTATTTTCACTATAAGTTTGCAGAAATATTTAAATTCTCATATATTTATGTCTGAAATCAATCAAATATAAAGAAAAATAAAATTTTAAGTTAAAAAAAGACATTAAAAGCTGGGCACGGAGCCGGGCATGGTGGCACACACTTGTAATCCCAGTACTTGGGAGGCTGAGATAGGAGGATCCAGGATTGCAGCCAGCCTCCGCTTACTTAGTGAGGCCCTCCGCAACTTAGCGAGACCCTGTTTCAAAATAAATAATAAAAAATAGGAGTGGGGGTATAGCTAAGAAGTAGAAGGCCCCTGGGCTCAATCCCCAGTACCACCAAAAAAGAAAAACAAAAAAAGCTAGCCATGGTAGGAGAAGTCCATAATTTCTGTACATGAGAGGCTGGGACAGGTGTGTCACATGTTCTAAGTCAGCTTCAGCAACTTAGCCAGGTCTTGTTTCAAAATAAAAAATAAAAGGGGTTGAGTGTATAGCTCAAGAATGCCACCCCTGGGTTCAATGCAAATATATGTATATATATTAGTTCCTATGTTGATAGTAAATACATATATTTACTAGAACCCAGTCATGTATAATTGGAGACAGTCAATAGACAACAGGCAAATGGGTGTAGCTTTTGCAGAGGCAGATTATAGTTTTAACATAGAAAGCAATCTTAGCACTCAAAAATCTAACTATAAAAATTGGGGCACATGCACTTGGAATAAATAATGAGTGAGTGTTCATAAACCCAAGTCAAGATTTCCAGTGGAGTAGAAGGTTAGACTTCCACTTTCAAAGTTTCTCAGTTTTATTTCGATGAATTTTGTAGACTGAGGTACTTCTATAATAGTAAATGTCCAAAAGGAACAAACAAGCATACACAAATTTTAGTGAATTAAATAATGCCAAATATCTTTAAGAGAATTAACAAATTACTGGCTCAGGCAAAAATACAAATCCCTAAAGGCTTCTATTAACCAAAGAGGATTCCAGCTGGACATAAAAGAATTAAAAATGCTGATGACAAAATAGTTGAATACAAAGGTTGTGGATTTGCACCCTGTAATTATTTAAGAAAAGCAAAGATGATCATCTGACTTGATAAATTAATTTTTCCCATCTTAGAGTAGAAATCTGATAGGATGACTGAGAGATTTCCAGAAATACTAACTTAAAAGTTGCAAAAGATGACTAGAGCTTATTTAGAAGATGAGGCAGGGGAATTAAGAGAATCATGCTTTTGCCTACCCTGAGATGAATTCCAACACTGTTGCATTCAGTTTCTTATTTAATTGTGCTAACTTCCCAAGTCATGAAATAATGGCTCCAAATCAGAACTTAGGCTTCAGGCTGAGTCACTGCCCTTTTAAACTAAAGCCAACCTCACAGATTCAGATGGTTTTAGAAAATATAATTCTGTCTAGTTTGCCATCCATTTAAAAATAAAAATACTTTTCTCTAATGGCATTACGCCCTGCCATTGCACACTGGTATTTATATAGCAAAATTCTACTGGCAAGCCATTTTACAATCCTCCTGCAATAAGCAAAGTAAGTGAGAGAGAAGAGCAAGAGCTCATGATTCACTCTCCATGCCAGAAAAAGTTGCCAACTCAGAGTTATTCAGGAATACTCAAAACTGACTTCATTTTGGGTCACCCAGCTGATAATTTTGCTTGGAATGTCCCCTTGTGCCCTGCTTAATCAATCAGCCATCAAGTTCTATCTATTCTTAATCTATCTCTACTTCCCATCTGCCTCTTCAAATATTTACCCCTTAGTTCTTATGTTGATAGTTTTCTCCCATTCTCTCAGTCATCTATCTATCTATCTATCTATCTATCTATCTATCTATCTATCTATCTACCTACCTACCTATCTTGAAAATCTTTCCAGTACAGAGAGTAATTTCTCTAAACTATGAGCTTTCTTCATTTCTTATAACTCCCTAAATGATAGTGCACACGTTCTTATAAGGCCACCCCAAGTACCTTCTAACATTACCTTTGTGTTTTCAATTGTGCCTATAAATATCTAGTGGGTAACTCAAAGTAGGATTAAAAAATAAACTTGGCATCTTTGCCTCCATTTTGTATCTCTTTTCTCTGAGTCAGTCACCTTGGATTCTAGGAACAACAAGTCTGACTAAAAAACATCTTGTGATGCATCAAAATTATCCCTCAGGAAATAGCAACTTTCTTATTACCACCTCCAAGGCAGGGCCTGGCAAAGCTTGAGGTAATGATAAAACAGTGCAGTTTTGACCAAGACTACTTGACTGTGCATATTTCTGGTCCCCTTTTCTACATAACCTGGAAGCTCATGTCAGTGCCCTGGAAGATAGGGATAGAAATGCTGGTCCCCATTGCCTTCATGGTATAGCTGTAGAATTAAAGTGTCTTTCCTGCTTTTCATTATTACATTTTCCATTTGTTTTTTGGAGTAAGTGGCCAGTTCTGCCTTATTGGCACTCCCAGAGTCAGCTCCCTAGCCTAGGACTCTGCTAACATCTTTAACTTTCTTTCTATGCTCCTGTTCCTGTACTTAGGCTCATGAGTCTATTTTTCAAATCATTCCAAATTGTGCATAGGATAGGCAGAATTCTGACAATGGCACTAATATTCCTGCCATGCTGGTGTACATTCCCTTGAGTAACCTCTTTTCTTCCAAGTGCAGGCAGAATTTGGACTTGCTTTCAGCCAAACCAAAAAAAAAAAAAAAAAAAAGGCAAAAGGCAAAGGAGACAGAATATCGGAATATCACTTCCATGACTTTCCATGACTGTATTATGGTATGTAGCAAAAATGAAAGGATTGCAGATAATTAGCATCTCTAATTGGTTGACTTTGAGATAACCCATTTTGTCCTAAGATCCTATAATAGGACACCAACAAAGATGCCAAAAGTTATATATTTATTGTTCATCTTAAGTTTATTAGGACATAAGGGGTTAAGCAGAAGGAGGAGCACCCTAGATGGACCTGACCCAGTCAGGCAAACTCTTTAAAGGCCTAAATCTTCCCTGAAGGTAGAGACCAGAAGTAGAGACTCCCTCTCTTTCTCCGTTGTTGGTTTTGAAGAAGCAAGCTCTCATGAATTCTACAGCCTTGAAGAATTAGCCCTGCCAACTAGTCAAGAGGGTGTAGAAACAGATCCTTATCTTAGCAAGCCTACAAATGATAATTCAATCCAGAAACAGCTTGATTTCAGACTCAAATTCAAGGTAAGACCATGAGCAAGAAAACCCAACTGAGTCCACCTGGACTTGTGACTTACAGAAGCTGAGTGTTGATTTAAGCCATAAGATTAATAATAACTTGTTCAGCAATAGCAAACTGATAAGCTCCTGCATTTGAAATTTTACCTCCTTGTCTTTGTACATGACAATATAATTTCTACATGTGCTATCCTAACAATGACATACTTTTCTGCACACATTATTCTTATGATCAGATCAACATTTGTGAAGCAACTATTATATGCCAACCATTGTTCTTAATGGGATATAATAAGGCTTGACAAAGATTTTTTACTTGACTCTACTTTAGTCAGACCCCAGAAATTTCTCCTAGTCCTATCCAAGCAATCTTTTGTAAAATGAGATTTTAGTAATAACACTGCTATGTTAGTTTAGCAACAACTCCCCACTCTTGGTATCTGATCACCCTCCAAACCTGGTCCCAGTACTGAAGTCCCAGTACTTCAGAGGCTGCGACAAGAAGATAGTAGTTTTGAGACAGCCTTGGGAACTTGGAAAGACTCTCAGCAACCCAGTGAGACTCTGTTGTAGAAAACAAAACAATAGAAAAATGCCTCTGGGGGGGAAAAAAAAGGTTCAGGTTCTTCATTCTCCATTTCCTCCAGGGGACATATGGTCACCTTGGTCTTGGTCTGCCATTAGCAACAGTACTATTAGGTAATCTGGGGCCAGAATATCAATTACCCCTGATGTTACCTCTTGGTAATTTTCCATCTACTGACTCCTATCCTGCTGTTTGGCTATAAATTCCCACTAGTCCTTGCTGTATTTGGAGTCAAGCCCAATCTGTCTCTCCAACTGCAGAAATCCCATTTCAGAAGTTCCTATGTCTGTGACGCTGGTCCTGAGTAAACTCTCTCCATACTTTAACAAAAATCACTGATTTTTTTTTTTTCTTTAACAGGCTGAATAAGATAAAGTAGAGCACGCATACCTGATCTAGTGGAGATTTGAGATGAGAAAAAGAGTAACATCATTCTAGATAAGGGAAAGTGAGTTATGTGTAGAACTTGTTCTGTTAGAGAAGGATATGAAAAGTCATGAGAAGAGGAAAAGATGGGAGGTGTTATGGTGCCTCGACTAGGTGTGGAGAAAGGGATAATTTCCAATTACCAAAAGGAAAGGAGGAGAGCCGGGCATGGTGGCACATGCTTTTAATCCCAGTATTTGGGAGGCTGAGACAGGAGGATCTGGGTTTGCGACCAGCCTCAGCTACCTAGTGAGGCACTCCACAACTTAGTGAGACCTTGTTTCAAAATAAAGAATAAAAAATAGAGCTGAGGGTGTAGCTCGGAGGTAGAATGCCCCTGAGTTCAATCCCCAGTACTGCCAAAAAAAAAAAGGAAAGGAGGAGGAATGAGGTACAAAGGAGGCAATTGGGAAGACAGATGATATACCTTCCCTGCCATAGTCCAGGGTCAGTTGGGACCTGGTGGGTAGAGGGGGGAGAATGCCTGGTTACACTAGGCCACTACCAGCTTGCAATTTCACCTCACATTTACAAAGTTTTCTATAAAATGAAGATCCATTCCCCTCCAGGCTTGACAGTTTCTCTATCAACCTCTGTCTCTCTTTGCTGATATCCCTCTTTTTCTCTCTTGAGCTGGCCCACATTCTTTGAATGTGTCTTCCCCTAAATAAACCCATCTGCATCTCTACTCCTATCTTGAAAATTCTTATCCAGCCTGCATCTAGGGCACAGAGGGATGAAATGGAATATTTTTGAAACCAGAAACAACTTTACAACTTATGGCCCAGGGAGAAGCCAGACCACAGAGAATCTTAAGCTTAGATACCGCCCTATAAACACCAAAAAGCCTTTGAAAGGTTTCTCACAAAGGGAATATGTGCTCAGATTTGAAGTTTTTTTTAAAAAAATCTGGATGATATACCTGGAAATGGAAAAACCAAAGGAACCAGCCTATAATAAATAGGGGTGATAACTGCTCTCCCTAGCTCCTGGATAACTGAAGAGAAGGAACTGGAACAGGGCAGAGAAATAGAAGTAAAATTGGCCATCAACTGACAACTGACTGGATATTTGCAAGATAAGGGAAAGCATTATTACTGCCAGGGATGAAGCCAAGTTTCCTTTCTGTAATTTGATATCCAAATGTCCCTTTCACTATACCAGGATAGTTTTTTGTTTTTGTTTTTCTTTTTTCTGTCCTAGGCATTCCAAAGCTTTTTTTAATCCACAGTATGTATTTCACTGTACAACAATGATTCATGTCTTGATTTATCTCCCCCCAAGAACCTAATCTGTCATATGCCACTCAGGAATGGTAGGACTTCTGTAACTTTGAAGCTTTGGTGCTGACTGCCCAAAATTGAAGCTATTCAATTGAATGCTATTATGATGCTAACATTTGAAGGCCAGGCATGCCATTCATTTGTAAAGCAGTGTTTCAAATAGAAGTACTATGGTTTTGAGGAAAACAAACTACTAACTTTTGGAGCCATACATTTTTTTTTTTTTTTTTTTTTGTACACAATTGAATTCAGTGGCACTCTATCACTGAATTGTACCTCAGCCATTTTAGTTTTTTTTATTTTGAGACAAGTCTCCCTAAATTACCCTGATGGACTTGAAATCCTGATCTTTCTCTGCCTTGGGCTACCAGGTACCTGGCATTATAGGTATACACCACTTTGTCAGGCTCTTTCACTAATTTTCATGCTTTTGTTACTGAGTGGTCACCTTTGAACAGAGTGTCAATGATAAGAACATGTGGGTCATCAACATAGCTTTAAGGTCAATTAAAAATCTTAAAAATTCCTTCTTTGGGCCAGAAAGGGTCACAACATTGGTGTGGGAATTATATTAGAAATAACTAAATTTATCAAGTTACTACTAAGTCTCACATGATGCACTGAAATCAGAACTTGCCATAAATTACCTGGGAATTTTCAGAAACATTTTTGCCTATGCGAGGAAAGAAGAGGTTTCTCACCTACTGCAGGGTTCAAAAATGAGGCATGTGGAACAAAAGACAGTTTAACAGAAGAAAAAGCATACACATTTATTTAAGATTTACATGACATGGGAGTCTTCAGAGACAAAGAACCAAAGAAACAGGATTCTTTGTTTTTATATTTAGATTTGATGAAGAGTGAATAGCTGTGGAGAAACACAATTAGACAAAAACATGTCTGAGCTAAAGGTAAGAAACTGGGGGGAACTCACCAAGGCCTCTTTGCTCAGATTCTTCTCAGTATCTTTGTGTCCTCAAAGATAAGAACATCTCTTTCCTCCAGGTATAGGGAGGACCCCTCTATTTTCAGGAGATCAGCTTATGTTCTTTCTAGTTTCTAAGGATTGCTTCTGTTTCCTCAAATACCCAAGGTTACATAATTTGGAGTAGCATGTCCTGAACCTCATCACCTAGCAGTAAAAAATTAAATCGTGACTATGATCCATTTGCTCAATATAAATCTTTATAATATATAGTCTAAAAATACAGAATATGTATATTTTTAAAGAGAGTATCAAGGGAGTAGCATTGGGTTGAGAGACATAGCTAAATCTATTCTCTGATTCTTTCACAGCTGAACCTTTGTACTGGGCAGCAGACAAGCCTACCACCTCCTCCCCATGTAAGCTGACTTTTGTACTAAGTCAAATTGCAGTTTCCTGAAATGTTGTTAACCTTCACTGACCTTCTGTATAATAGATCCCTTCCTCTAAACTAACCAGAGACTCCTATTGCACCAATCCCTGTCTTTCAAGACAATTTGACTTTTGCCAGTACCAATCATAATACCCCACTAATAAGTGGTGTAATTTTGAATCCTGCCCCTCCTTGCAGTTTAAAGCTGTAAGTAAAGCCACCATTTTGTAAAACCTCAGGGCACATTTTCAAGACTGCTTGAATCTGTGTTTTTCCAGATTACAATCCTAAGTAGCTCCAAATAGATGCACTTTTCTTTGTCCTTGACTATGCTGATTTTACTGATTTTATTTTTGGTCAACAGAAGAATTTGAGATAATGTTAGCAAATAATTTATCTGTAATTGTAAAACTGATGCACTTTCCAGTGAGGCCAAAACATATATTATACCTGGAACCAATGTTCATTTTTCTGATAATCTATGTGACTTAGGAAATACTTCATCTGTACTATGCTTCAGTTTTCTTATCAATGTCTAATGGGAGACATTCTAACTCACACTAATAGTTATCATCACAATAAATACACAAGATATATGTGAAAACATTTGAAAAGAACAATATATACATGTCAAGTAGTAGTTTTATTTTTGTGTACCTCTGAATCTAAGAGTTCCTGATCTTTAGATTATTGCTGAATAATATTTTTGATCATGCAAAGATATCCATTCCTGTGAGTTTTGGAAGTTATGACAGGTTAATCAATCAGCAGGAACACTATTTCATTAAGTAGCATTCCTTATGAGCTTCTCTGTACTACTCTGCAGCCTAATCAAGAAAATGAATGCAGACTTCTTATTTTCCCCACCAAGTGCTAAAATATGCTAAACTGTGTTCATTCATCATAAAATTACAATATGGCCCTGTCATTAGTGGGTTAAAGATAGCTTGTGTCACCGCTTCCAGATTTAATCAGACTTACTAATAATCATTCCCAGGCTCAAGGGTAATGATACATTTTCCACACAAAATAATGCTGAATTTTCATTAATGCCTTAGGGATCAAATGATTATAGCCATCACTATTCTAATTTAGTATAATCAACACAAAATTATTTAGGGTTTGTTGGCATTTTTTCAGAGCAATGACTTTTTCAGTGTGATAATAAAAAAATGCCTTTTTTTCTCGCCCCCCCCCCCCTCAGAACATTTTCCCCTCAGAATTGTGCTACTCTGGGCACATATAAGAATAATTTGATATCAACTTTAAAGTTAGTATAGACCATAGAATCCGTAGGACCTCAGCAACTCAAACATCTGTTTAATTGAAAATGCTTTAAATATTATTATTCATTTGGAGAATCAGACCTGAAGAGCTCCAATCTTTCAATAACTTGGTTAGAAATCAGTTTGGCCTTTTCATCCAGATTCTGACATTGTACATTCATAAAAAAACAAGGGTCATTATGGAAGCAACAACTGTAACATATTTGATAATTAACAGTAATGCGCCAATTTTAGGGGCTCTGAGATTTCCCCACTGTGAAAGTAATGCTGTTCTAATTGACATCGCTTGTTGATTGAATAAAGGCTAGTTATGGTCATAAAACAAAACCTATGTATATTGATTGCATTATCTGTCTTGTTATAAAGTGACATTTAGAGCAGTCCCTGGAAAAAGCATAGTCTCTTTTGTTTAATTCCAAAAGAGAGAACCTAATTTTGAAGATATCTACTTTAATCTATTTTAAACTAGGACTATTTTACTGGAGATTATGGTAGGAATGACAATAATTTTGAGGAAGTCACAATGTATAAATCTAGTTTTCTTCCAATAGAAGCTTTGATAGGTATTTAAATTAGAAAGATACATTTATTAGACATATTCACATTTCTATAGGCCATACTTTCTAACAATGACTAGTTTAATAGACCCTTCCTTCAAGTCTATATACACAGCCAGGATCAAGTTGTCACATTTTGTTCATCAGTATTTCTTATCTCTTGTACTTTTCAAAATTCTGTGACTTTCAAGAACATTAAACCTTTTTTGCTTTACCACCTCACTATCAATCATTATTTCACTCATTATGTCAGTATGGCATTATCTGCCTACAGAATCTTAACTACCATATTAAGAGAAATGGTAATATAATATATTCCAAAGGTCACCACACTACCATGCTCAACAGATCAATTGTAATCAAGGGTTGATTGTGAGTTAAGAATGGTTGTTCTTGAATAGGCAATCACTACTTTTCCTGTCTGTCTTCATAACTCATAACATTTCAAGTTGAGACATTTATGGGTGCATGGATGGAACTGCTAACAAATTACCCTCCCAAGATGTAAGTACCAGATGGGTTCAGGATATGCTACTCCAAAGTATGACACCTTGATAATTGCGAAAACAATAAAAATCTCCAGTCTTCTCTCATAAAGCAAGCCATAAAATAACTTTCTGACTTTTCTCCAAAGCAGGTCACATGAAGCCCATTCAAAATGTGCCTTCTCTATCCCCAAAGAAAGGAGCTGAATATACAGAGACATTAGGAGGAATCTAAACAGCAAGTTGGCTCAGTTTCTCCAGTTTATTCCCATAATACCATACCTCTTTTTCCAATCATACCTCCCTGAGACAGTCCACTCTTCATCAAACCTAAGTAGGAAAATACACAGATTTCTGCATCTCTTTGGGTCTTCAGTACTGAGGGCTTTCATGTCATAGAAAATTTACATAAAATAAAGTTGTATGCTTTTCTTTGTTAATTTATCTTTTATATAGGTAGCTCAGCTATGAACTTATAAATGAATGAGAAAAAAATATTTTCCTCTACATACCTAGGACAAGCATTCACAGGGTACAGAGTACCTTAAACTGTATGAACAGGTAAAACACAGAAAGGATAGGTTAAGATCTATGATAATTATAATAAGTTTCTTTTATTGAATGTTTACTAGGTTTCAATTTCTGCACTAAACACTGAATATATGCTCTCATAATCCTGATAGCGATGTCCAAAGGGAGGATGTTTTATTTTCCCCAATTTACAGGTAAAAATATATTGATCATGAGATTGAAGATTTACCCATCAATGGTTAGGTGATGGTAAATCTAAGTAAATAACCTAGACTATTTATTCATGAGTTCACATACTTAACCACTGTAGACATGCAATTCTTCTTAAATTTTAAAAGTATAGAAAGATATATAAATGGTAATTATGTAAAACCCTCATACTAATCATTGACTATTAACACCAATAACTCTTTTTTTTTTTTTTTGCGTATAGGGGATTGAACTCTGGGGCATTCTACCTCTGAGCTATACCCCCAGCCCTATTTTTTATTCTTTATTTTGAAACAGGGTCTCACTAAGTTGCAGAGGGCCTCACTAGGTAGCTGAGGCTGGCCGAGAACCCAGATCCTCCAGTCTCAGCCTCCCAAATGCTGGGATTACAAGCATGTGCCACCACACCTGGCTCCCAATAACTCTTTAAATGTGTTTTGAATTTTATTTTATTTTATTTTATTTTATTGGTACTGGGGATTGAACCCAGGGGCCTTTTACATCTGATCTACACCCCCAGCCCTATTTTTTATTCTTTATTTTGAAACAGGGTCTCACTAAGCTGTGCAGGGTCTCACTATGTAGCTCAGGTTGGTCAGGGACCTACAATTCTCCTGTCTCAGCTTCCCAAGTACTGAAATTACAAGTGTGTGCCACCAAGCCCACCTTGAATCTTTTAATTAGCAAGAAGAGATCTATTCTAAAAGAAGATGGAGATATTTAATAAGCAGTGGTCACCACTTATTTCCAAGTTTAAAGATATATCCACAAATATTTATATTTTCCATTTTTAATGTACTAAGGTTAAATTATCAGAAATTGTTTTTGTTGTTGTTACTGGTTTTGGTACTGGGGATTGAATCCATTGGCATTCTATCTTCAATTTACACCTCCATCCCTTCTTACTTTTTAATTTGAAATAGGCTATCATTACATTGCTGACAGTCTCCCTAAGTTGTTGAGGTTGGCCTGGAAAATATGGTCCTCCTGTCTCAGCCTCCCAAGTACTGGGATTACAGCCATGTGCCACCATACCCAGCTATACAGTTCTTCTTAAACCTACATTTTACTAAATTCTTTACTTTTTTTGTGAAAAAAAATGTTCACTTAATATATCCTTATGGATTACATTTATAATAATGGGAAGGAGGAGGAAGAAAAGGAAGGAGAATGGAAATGCTAATGAAGAAGAGAAATATGAAGACTTTAATGATTATTTTCAGCTTAATTTCTTTTTATTAAATGGATTAAAGATTATTTTTAGACCTTCCACATATTTTCAAACTGAAATAATTGTTTCTAATTACTTAAAATTTGGAACTAAATTTGATAATCTCATTATTTTGGGAAACAAGATTGAGAGCCAAGGCACTTGGGGGAAGAGGCTCTAGGCATAAGCTTTAATTGGAATTTGGTTAACCATGGGTTGGAAAATGTATTGTATTGGAAGACAGGCTAAAGCAGGAGTCTGGACAGAAATCAGTCACACATGGTTGATGAGATCATAAAAAGAAAAATTAAGCCGGGCGTGGTGGCGCACGCTTGTAATCCCAGCATTCGGGAGGCTGAGACCGGAGGATCCGGGTTCGCGGCCAGCCTCAGCTACCTAGTGAGGCACTCCGCAACTTAGTGAAACTCGGTTTCAAAATAAAGAATAAAAAATGGGGCTGGGGGTATAGCTCGGAGGTAGAATGCCCCTGAGTTCAATCCCCAGTACCGCCAAAAAAAAAAAAAAAATTAAGGTAGGTTGTATAGGTAGGAAAATATAAGAAATGAATTCTGAGATAGTAGGTCAAGCACAGAGACTATTATCATTAATAAATCTTCATTGCAAAACTCAAAACTCACTCACAACTTCACTGGCCAATCTGATTTTCAAATATGCCAAAATTAGCTGCCAGAGCTTGTTCAGCACCTTGGATAGGTCTCTGGGGGGCCTCGCTGATAAAATTCTAAGTGTACACTTCTAACGGCAAAATCTTAGATTAACCTAGGATTTGTTTTCTTTGAGGGACTTCTTTGGGCTATTATGAATGCCTAAACTATTTTACACAAAGATTCATTCATATAAATTCAGGAAATCAGTTAATTTCCTTGTTATATTGAAGCTGTTGTATTCTAGCCGGACTTGTGGACCCTTGGAGATGTTCATGGTTTTAATAGGTCTGAAAGGCTAAGTAAAAGATGCGCCATCTTGTATTTTTGCAGGAATTTAGCTTAGATATGCGACCTTATATGCATGTCACAAATGTGTTATCTAGAGGGGTAAATTAATAGCAATTTCCATTAATTTAAATTTATAAATTTCTCCACTATGGAAGACATTATCACATAGGCATTAATCCAATATTACAAGTAAATGTCAAGTGGCTTTTTAGACCTTCAAAATGATATTTTAACCTCCTCAACACCAGCTGTGGCTGCCTATATTTACCAATGTCACTCTTATCTGAAGTACTCATCTTTATTTTTATATTTTTAATTATGAAAATACATTCCAGTAAGTATACCTAAATCCTACATCATTTACATTGATGCACATATTTTCACAACAACAAGGTCCAGGTTATCATTGTATATCCAGCACCTAGTTCTCTAACTGGTATTGACTAGGATATTAGTGAATGGTTGTTCAATAGATGAAATATTGAACAGATGTCCATTTTGTATAAACATTAAGCTAAAATGATACATTCTATAAATAAAGATTAGTGATTTAGTCATACGACCATACATAAAAAGTTAACTAGAATGCCTGTTTGTTCAATATACAACCTATCCAAGTTCTATAATTCTAAAGAAGCCTTCTTCTGGCATAGAACATTTTATGAACTTAAGCTAAATTCACTGCTACCCTAAAACTATGTGAATATTTACAGATCTTAAATATGTGTCTGCAAATATTCACTCTCTAAAATTTTCTGTCCAAACTATTCTTCAAATATGCCAATTTTTTTTCTATTTTTAGGGCCTCTGCTATCTGTCCATCTTTCTTTCTATCTTTGCTATCCAAAATAATTTATTGTAGATGCTATTATTGCTAGCTACTTATCATTCGGGTCTATGTTCATGAACTAGAACTCTCTCAAACATTCAATATAGAATAGTATGTGCACCCACCCCAGTACCACATTTATTTGCTCCAATTTCTTTTTTTATTTGCTCTGATCTGCTTTTTGCAGGGCAATCATTGCCTTATTAAGCTTCCTTATATGGTAAATTTTACTTATTTACTATTTCAACTAGAATGCAAACATTATTTTGCATGGAAAGAGGGACTCATGTTTTGTTCATTGCTGTATTTTAAATATCTACAACAGTGTCTATTAAAAATGCTTGTTGGGCTGGGCACAGTGGCAGCAAGGCCAGTCTCAGCAACTTAATGAGATCCTGTCTCAGAATAAAAAATAAAAAGGTATAAGGATGTAGCTCAGTTGTAGAATGTCCCTGGGTTCAAGCCTTGGTATGTCAAAAAAAAAATTTTTTTTTAAAGTATTTCTTGGAACGGAATGTAGCTCAGCTATATAGCACTGGATAGTATATGCAAAGGCCAGGGTTCAGTCCCTAGCACCAGAACACATATTTGTTAAATAAATGAATAATTAAAGTTACATCGTGCTGGTTCTACCCATTGAATTAATAGAAAACCTGAGTGAGATGTTGATTATTTCTGGAGATAAGTAATACTTGATTTTACTGATGACAGGATGTGTGTGCATATTCAAAACAGTTAACAGAGTAGTTATTACCTACTAGAAACACACATACACACACACACAAGCACACACAAACTGGAATTTCCTAAGCAATGAGCACAGTCTATACCTATGACAGCACAAGATCATACATACCTACTCACAACATGAACATGGAATAAGAAGGGTGCATAGGACAGGGTCCTTAGAAATTGGCTGATAGTGAAGCTAATTGTGATAGTTAATTGTGTCTGTCTTAAGAGTATCTATTAGTTTGATGTTCATGTTAACATTATCAAAACATATCAGAGCAAACTCTAGCAGGGCTTGAACTTTGTTTTTTAAAGAAGATTCAGCATGACTCCAAGAGAAATATAAATAAAAAGGAATCTTTGAAAGATTCATTCAATTAAGACCAAAAATTATTTTGCTTAAATATTTGTCAATGTTTCACTGATATATAGGAATGATAAATACAGTGTATAGATACAAAAATTCTCAGGGTAGATCTTTTGTTTGGCTAATGAAAATTAACATTCAGAGTAATGAAACCTGTAATTCTATTCCATATAATATAGACTGTAAAACACATTATTAAAGTTATATTTCACACAATATAACATATTTTCTGTTGTGACTCCCTTGTATAATTACAGTTAATATAACTGCTAATGTGTTAGCTTTGTGGAGTCTCTTATGTAAATAGGTAGAGAAGCTATTAACAAAAATATACCTGGTAGCATACAAAAAACATGTATACAATGACCATCTAGAACAATGTCATTCACACTACAATTTCAAAAACTGAAACACCTCATAATTGTTATAATCCAAGGTGACAAATCTAAGATGTTTGTGTGCATGTGATAGACAGAAATGTCAATCCCTAAAATTTATTACAGCAAGACACTGGAAAAATATGATTAGAAAAAATATGTCCTTACCCCTTCTATTAAATATATGGCTGTCAGTACATGAGAAGTCATTTTTTCCTAGGATTTAGAGTTATAGAAAATAGGAGCCATACACTGTAGAATTCAAACATGAACTTCAATGCTAAATTTACCATTTAAGAATGAGAAGATGTTGACAAGTTACTTGGTCTCTTGTATCTTGGGCAGGAGTTTAGCTTAGCTTAAACTAAACTTAGGTTTAGTTTACTTTAGCCACATTTTCCATGTATATAAAGGGCAATGACAGCAATATTGACATAATAGATAATAAATAGTTAAAATGATAATTAAATGTGATGATGCATGTGGAAGACTTAGTGTAGTAAACATTTACACATTAAATACTTTTTACATAAAAATGTAATAAGTGTTAAGTGTGTTTGCTGACAATATTATTTTGGTACTGAAATTTTCATCCAAGAACTAATGATAACATATCTCTCTTGAGCACCGAATTGGGTCAGAATGTGAAAGAGAAAGGAATTCAGTACACACAATTTTTCCTACCAGAAAATTCTGAGTTGAAGGGTCTTCATATGAGTATGTGGCCTCTAGTACCTTTTGCTTCTCAAGGACTCCAGATCTTTAGAGAAGAGAGCAGGTAGGAGCTTTATCTGACAGGTAAAGGTCAAATGAGTAAGATAAATGCCCAAACTAATCTATGTCTTCTTCACTCCTTCCATATGCTACAGAATAAAGTGTGAATAAAAGAAGGGAGTCTCTACTCTTTTTCAAGAAAATCCAACAGTAAACAGGTGTTCACTGAATAGTGACTGGACACCGAAGCTATTCTTATTCTTTGGGAGATGACATGTGTATGACAATATCAGAGTACACAAATAAGCTTTTGATTTAACTGGAAGAAGCACTAATAATTAGACCAAACAGCTGTAAGTGGAAACCGTAGGCAAGTGCTATGGGATGGGTCATTTGTGATTGGGGGATTGGTCTCCAGAGTGGTACTAGTGGAAGGTTCTGGAATTTTTAAAAGGTGGGACCTACTTGGAGCTCCTTCAGTCACCAGAGGCTTATTCTAGAAATTAATTCTTGTGCGGCCTCTTGAGTTCTACCCCAGGGGTTGTTACAAAAGTAGTAAGCCTGACTCATCTTGTTCTCTCTGCTCCAGGTTCAAAATGTAGTCACTTGCTTGCTCCTACACATGTTGGCATCGTTGCTATCCATGCCAGGCAGTGCTGTAGCCACTGGGCAGCCTGCTTGCCATAAAGCTTGTACTATGCCATTTAGCTATTCAACCTCCAAAGCTGCAAGTGAAATAAACCTGTTGTTCTTCATAAGTAGCCTTTGTCAGGTATTTTGTTATACAGAGTGACACAAACCTGATTGATGTAAAAGGGAAGTGCTGTGGAGTGTAGGGGTGGAGAATTCTGGTGAAAAGTATTCTGAGTTCTTCTTTCTGTTAAAAACTTTGCCCTGGAGAAGCTCAGCCACATAGGGCTCACATCAAGTAGGGGAAGTGTGGGCTCCTGGGACTCCTCAGAATGGAAAATCTAGAGAGCCACATCTTGAACAGAAAAAGAAAGGTAGCTTAAAATGTTATCATCTAGTTTCCTTAAACCTTATTCCAGAATTAGATAACAAGATTTGATCTCCTGGATTATCTCTGCCTAAGAAAAATATAAGAAAATATATAGATTTATAAAAGATCATCAAAGACATGAAACAGTCAACATTTAGAATTTCAAACCCTAAAGATCTTAGTTAATAGAGAGAAAATGAGCTTACATATTTGACTTAAACTTTCCCCGGGGAACAAACACTTCAAGTGTGCTCGCTAAGGAGTCATGTGGAAGAGAATAAAGGCTGAATAAAAAGTTAACAAAAAGGGCTTCTAGAGAACTTAGTCAATCAAGAACTTAAATGTATATAAAACTGAGTCTCATGTACAAAGATCGAATGCCAGTGTGAGGTAGAATAGAATCCTTATGTTGCTGAGGAATTCCACAAGAATACAAGGAAGTTGAGCGTGTCTTTCATTAATTAGCTTGAAATTTGTCCTGTTGGTGTTGAAACTGTAAATGTCTTACTGAGGGAAAACACTGTCATTCCTGCTCTCTGGACAGTCTTCATCTTTACCTCTCTCTTTGGAATGGGATTGATTAACACTGTTCTGGTGACGGTAGAGTACAATTCCAATGCCTAGCCCTCCAGCCTGAAAATCCACAAACAAGCCATCTCTACCACCTGATCCCTGGCCCCTACACTCTCCATTGAACACTCTCAAACAAAGGGAGTGTCCCAATACCACAGCTGTGGGCCCACATGGCAGGTTTAAGACTGTCATTGACATCTGAATTCCCCATACAGGTGCCAAGGCCACAGTCAGGTGTTGTCCCATCACTGACAGTCTCTCCTGTCTTGCTTCTGCAGAGACTCTACCAGCTCACAGCCCTCTCTCCAACCTTCTGCAGATGGAGTCCTCCATTTTCCTTATGCAGAAAGGAAGGCTGACTCAAGTGCATACTCTCTACCAGCAAGGGGACTCCCTTCTCAGGTCTATTTCTGATTTATTTTCAGAAAGCTTCCTTCACAAACTTACTTCTTTTGATGGCATTCTATCTCCCAATGCTAGAAGCTTAGCAAAGAAGGCTGAGTAGAAGAAAGTAATTCAGAACCTTGAATAATTGTAATACTTAAGGGTTTTTCTGTGTCTATAACCTTCACTTGACTTTCCTCCCTTGTACCTTCACCTTCCCATCTTTTCTGCTTACTATACATTGGCATGTTTTTGATTGCTTCCCTTATGATCTCTAATAAATCAAATGTTATGATCATTCTTCACACACACACATACACATACCCTGATTTTTTTCTATTTTTGGATTTTTCTCAAGCTATTTTTTTTTCTCCTAGGAATGGTGATTCCTCATTTATATGCATCTGATGACCCTCTCCCTGTAATCTAAAGTATTTATCTTTATTATCCTTCCATCCTCATAGGAGGAATGTTATTTTAGCACACACCCATATTCCTCAAGATATTTTGCAAATAGTAGGTCCTTATTTCTGTATATTAATTATATACACAATGTATTTTTAATCACTCATTTCTAATTGTAGAGAGCTTGTATTTCCTTAACATAGTTGTGGAATTTGGACAAGTCAAGCTTCTAAAACTCCTAATCTTTATAGAGTTTCATTCAAGGATCTACAGATGTTGTTCCTCTAATGGATTATGAGTTTCAGCTCTATAACTGCCAGAAAATTTCAGCACTGTTTTATGTAGGATTTCTTTGCTCATCCTGATTATGTTCATTTTCCAAAGTAAATGTTAAAAAGAGAAAATATCTGTATTTTGAAATCTTAAAAAAAGTGAGAAAAGGCTTGACAAAGACAGAAAATATCCTAACCTATTCCTTTGTGGGGGAGAAAGGCAATTCATGTCATTGTTATTTTACATGAGAGCACAAGTCTTGCCTAAATAACCACAATATAAAATATTTTTAATTTCATAACATATAGAGCCAGAAGAATGAAAAAGAAAAATATGCAACACAATGAGGATTGAACCCCACCTTTAAATATATTATTACTTATTGATAAGACATGATATACAGCAGAAAAATATCTGCATGTCTTAGTAGTCTACAGATATATTTTCAGTGTACTCCTACATTGAACTTCATCCTCTAGAAAAAATCTGAAAGCACTTTTGAGATTGTTGAGGAGATATACCAAAGAGTAAGTAGGCAGCGATAAGCATGCCTCCCTAGGGCTGATATTGAGGGCTTACAAAATATTTGCTATTTTAAGTTCTCAAGTAGTGAAAATATATATTAGAAATTCAGAAGAGATTCAGGAAAGATTTAGATTAATTACTTCATAAACAGTTACTATGTTATAGGAGTTAGATTTTGGGCATATCCTTCAAATTCTTGAGTTTGATGTCATAAAGAATACATTTTTTAAATTTTTTTTCATGCCCTCAGTCTTGTTTTAAGAAAAAATATGCTGGACCAAAATGGTATTTAAATCCAGTTTTCCATGGGGATAAAATGGTTTTCAACTGTGAAAAAGCTCACTGGCCACTTATGGTATGTGTGTAGGTTCAGTGTGGTCAGAGTGTTTTGTAAAGCATTTTCCAGATGCTATAAATAGTATATTAAAGTTGTGCATTGAAACATGTGTGGAACTAAAAAGAGATTGTAAGGTTCCAACACTCTGAACCCTTCATGGTACCAATGAAGAAGGAAGACTCAGATGGTCAAGCGATTTGACCAAGCCACACAGTTACTTAGTGATTGAATCATGACTAGAAATACAATCTCTAGGACTCTGGCATCTTTATAGGATAATGTTTATATCCTATTCTCTAAGGAAAGATTAAATACTGTGACCATTTATCTCCATAGAACTTTGAATCCTCTGGTAGGAAAGCATAAAGGTCACCCTATCATACAAACCTAGAAACCATGTGCAGATCAAGGGGCCTTGTTAGTTAGTTAATTAATTAATTAATTAATTAATTAATTGCAGTTTCCATTTTACCTAAGCCAGTCTTAGTAAAAATCAAGTTTGTAGTAAAAGCAAAGGGTTGTAAGATAGAAAACCTAATGTGATTCATAGCTCTTCTACTTATAGAATATACAACCTTGAACAGAATACATAACTTCTATGGGACTAAATGATTTCATATTAGATTATAAAGATAATTATGTATCTCATAGGATTGTTCAGAAGATTAAGTAAGTTCATAAACATATATAAGCAAATAACTACAACACTATATTTGCTCAGTAAATGCTAGCTAATTTGCTGTATTCATTGTTAGCATTCCAAGCTTATCTGTTGTGTTAAATAGAACAAAATTCACCTACCATTGAAATGTGTCCTATTTGGGGAAGGAAGCTATCATATATTTTTGCTGATTGTCTGATGAACTGCAAAGAAGTTTATGAAATGAAGAAAAATAAAGCTGGGAGACGGAACTGAAGTCACTTGTAGGGATGACCTAGAGTGGAATGTGGTTACTACTTCCACATCAAGATACGGCTCACAAGATGAGGACTACCTACACTGAAGCAAGCATGTATGACAAGGCTAAAGCATGTATTACAGAACCTCAGGACAGGATAAGAGCCACTAAAAATTAGAAAGACCAAATTTGGCTGATGACACCTGCCAAGGATTTATGACAGCTAGGAAATAACAATGGAATATGTAATCAGAGGATGCTTGATCTTGGTTAAGTGAATTATTCCAACAGGTATAATTAAAGGCTGCCATATGGACTGCAGAACACACAGTTACAAATGTGACAATGACATTAGAGGCATCAAAGGAATCTAATGCCAAGCAAATATCTCTCTTAGACATGGCTCGAATGTTGAAATTATACTCTTAGACTTTATCTCCATACAATGCCTCTAGAATACTAATATATTCTTCATTATGAAAGAGTTTATTATATCCTTTCCTAAATCAGATTTGTACATGGGGAAGAATGGGGGAAAGGAGGACTTTGGGTACTAGGGAGACAGTAAGAGAAAGGTAGATGTCAGGACAGTGACAAAGGAAAAAAAAATAGTGTGAACTCAGGTTGGAGGTTGGGATAATAAATTGCTTATTTCAATAGGAGGAGTTTCTTTGAGACATAGTATTGCAAAAATTCTGCAGTTAGTCATTTTTCAAACCTAAACTAATAGTAGCTGTGCATTAAATGTAACACATATATTTTATAAGATAAAATTTATAAAATTAGTAAGTTATAATGCCAATATATTATTGTGTATTTGGCCTTATACAAAATGTGTTAACATACTCATCCTATTTAATGTTTATTAGACCCCTATAAGGTATATGCATTATCACTCCCTATGTATATAAGGAAGTCCAGGTTTTGAAGGACTAGCTAACTCATTCAAGGGCAGAGCCTGGTCTACAATTCATTTCCATCAGACTTTAGAGTCTGTGTCTTAATAACCACAATTGGCAATAAATTCTAACAAAGGAATGTACATGTAGAAACATAGGAACATAAGGCTCATGTCTATACAAGGTCATAGACCACAGGATTAGGTGGCTTCTTATAGAACTTAATCGAGTCTGAGAATTTGTCTTCTAGCATAGTGTTAACAATAACAAAATAATTTCAGATACCTGATTTACAAACATAATTTTTATGCTAAAATCTATCAGCTACCAATAAGGCCACTTAGTCCGATACCATTACAACAATAAAGTAAATCATAATCATTGTTAATTACAAAACTGTTACATGTTAAATAATAACTCCCAAAGCAACAAGGATAATAAACTATCTCCATCAGGAAGAAACTGACTCATGCAGCCAATTCCAGTGTTACATCGTCAGAGTATTGGCATATTAACAATGATGGATGTGTAAGAAAGAGCTATAAATCAGGGGTGCAAGGGCTTTTGAACATCAACTAGAACAACGTGAGATGATCAAGCATTCAGCTTTTGCTAGATACCATTTCACATATTCACTAAAAGAGTCTATCATCTGCTCTAAAACAATAACGTTATTTAAATTCCTTGGCCTGCCCTGCTTCTTTCAGTTTCACCAAGCTGGAAAAATAAATTAATCTGAAGGTAGTAATATATGAATCTATTCTTCTAAATATGAATCTATATCTTCCTACAAAATAAAGAAAGGTAACGAGTCTTTTACTATTTCTATTTTTAAATGTAATCTATAAATTACTTTTTTCTTATAACCAATTTGTACTTGACTTCTTCAAAGATGATTTTACTATAAAGATCTATCCACAGAAATGTTGGAAATTTAGAATAAAGTTCTCCTTCCAACTTTCTTGTTGACACCAAGCCTGTAAAGTTGTTTCACTAAGAATCATTCTGAGTTCTGATTCTGCTAAGAGGCAACATGTATTCCCCACTTTCATTGTTGCCTTCCATCTGAGTGACATTCCTGGCCCCCTCAACTTGATTCGGAATGTTCATTTACCAAATTAGTAGAGTCTGAGAGCTGATGGACTCTCCCGGATGCCAACCTGCCTATAGCACATACACTTTTTGCTTTGCCCTTGCTTGCTGAACATTTCATAAGTGCAGGCTTCAAAGAAGGGCCTGTGGTTTAAGATTGCCTAATTCTAAAGCCTACTATCAACAAACCTGTCTCACTATAGAATTGGGGCCAGCCACATTCTTCAATACAGTCTTTATGAGGGATGCACTCAGCATCAGTGCTCAAAGACTTCCAAGAGCCAAGTATCTGGCCTTCTTCCCGCCAACTTGAAAGTCAGTGGCATTACAAACGTGGTAGCTTGAATTCGACAAGGATGGGAGAAATCTGGAAACAAAATCACTCTTCCCTCTCCCAAAACAATGTGAACTATTTACCAGTACACCACTGAATGGAGTCCGTACTTTGGTCTCCTCCTGTGTTATCTCGATTGGTAATAAACTCAGCAGAGGGATCCATCTACTGCATTATCCCAACACCAATAATTATGAAAGGATTTTCTCCTCCCCATTTCTTTCTCTCAATTGTCATAAAAATAAAAGGTTTCAAAAAGGGCAGCTGAACCTAGTGCTTGGGAAGCTGAAACTGGAGGATCATAGGTTCAAGACCAGCATCCGCAACTTATTGAGACTCTCAGCAACTTAGCAAGACCTTGTCTCAAAGCGCGCACACACACACACACACACACACACACACATACACACACACTTCTGTCTAGTATATGTTTCAGCTCAAAAAAGAGAATAAATATAATATGTTAAAGAATTGTCTAATTGTAAGGAAAATAAAATCTACAACTACATTAAAACTCTTCTGGAAGGTGTTCATAAAACTCTTGCCATGAAGTGAGTAAAACAAGAAAAGAATGTTAGCTTTCCTATGTCATCTCATTGTTTCCTGCAGTATTCTCTGTGACTTTCTAATATTAATGCATAACTTCCTTTTTTATAAGTGGTTAATTCACCCGTGAAAAATCTGAAACTGCGTTTCAAGCAGATTCAACCCAGCAGTGGTGGTATTTCAGTTGCGTGATCTAAATTATAAGATGCCTGCTCTACCTACACTTCTAATGGCTTTCCTGCTCAGTCCCCTACAGGGCTAACACCAGAAATTTTCACTACTTTACTTAATATATATATATAGTTTTAATTAAAACAGTTTCATGGAAACAGCCACTGGCTTTAATAGTAATATCCTAAAGCAACTTTAAAAGTAAATTTTGCTTGAAATAGATGTAACTAGCTCTTTCTAAATTTTACTTTTTTAAAAAAACACTTCTTTAAAAGAATACACTATATTCAAATGTACTGCAGTTAATACATTTGAACTAATTTGAAATCACTTTAGATTCAATCATATACAATATTGTAGAGAGAATACTAAATTGGCAAAGACCTAAAATACAATCTTAGTTTTGTCATCTCAAGACCATATAACCTTGGGTAAATTTGCTAAGCTTGTTCTTTCATCTGTAAAATTAGTCTATGAAGTTTCTGGGCCCTTCCTGCTCTGGCATAGCAGGATTCTCTCTCTCTAAGGTCTTAGTGATGATACCACCTCTGTCTCTGCTACAGGCATGTTAACATAATGTGCCATGCATTGTTTGAGATAATTAGAGGGAAGGAATTACACCTTGCCTTTTAAACCCTGCTGAACACCCAAGCTCTGCCTCCCTCTCCACACATGGTACATAGAAGGGCATGGTGCTTGGGCACTGGTGTTCTTATGCTAGTTCTCAGTAGGATATTTGCTTTTACTGATTAGAATGGGGTGAATTCCTCTTGGAGCCTTCTACTCCCCAAAGTCTCTACCTCCTTTCAAATCGGGCTGGGATCTTTTTTTTTTTTTTTTTTTCCCAGTTCTTTTACGGCAACTTTGAAGACCTGACATATTGACATATTGACAGTATCATCCTTCCGCTGTCTGCAGTGCCCCCCCACCCTCAATTCCACTCCTTCCCTGGGGAGCCAGAGAGAAACAGCTTGAGGTAGTCGCTTCAGTCGCTGTTTCAACGACAGGCTGCATTAATTAAAGTGATGGTATTTTTTTTTGTACATAGAACAGAACATTCTGAACCAAATTTAAACATGATTTTTACCATAAAGTGAACATTTATGTTATTACTACCCAATATTTTAGCTCTCCATGGGTCATCATGTACTTGTGAGAATCATTAAATCTCTAGGTTGGAGGTCCTTGGGCAGCATCTGGTCCAACCACCCATCTAGTTCATAGACTTCCTCTAGATTCTCTGGCAACAGACCTTTCAGCCTGTGTGCACCAGGCCCCTGGGAACTCACCACTGAGTGGGACGCAGCCTTGGCCCACAAGGATCTCCCTGTGCTTACCATCTACTTCTTGGATTTAGACAATGTTCATGTATCTCTGAGTCTAGAGCTACATTCTATTCCTGTCTCAGTTTGACAGATTGGTAAAACCGGTCATAGAGAGGCTAAATAACTTGCCTACGGACTCACAGAAATGTTACATCTGGGACTTGAACCGCGAACCCCCCCCCCCCGCCCCGCTCACTGTTCAGCTACGCTGCCTCCAGCTTCATAGAGGGTACCTAAAATACCCCTGTCATTCAACTTACATTATACCACTTTACATGTGTATACAAGTCCTTTCTGATGCATTCGCTAATTTTCTTTGAACTTTACTACTAAGTCTCCACTTTTGCTTGGTGCTGACTTCAAAATAGAATCCGCTCCTGCTCACATGGCCCACACACTCCCAGTGTTCACCTCCATTTTCCTCTTCCGTTCTCATCTTCCTCATCCTTTAAGGCCTGTCTTAACTTACCACCTCCAGTGACCCCTCCTAGCTACTCGATTCAGCAAAAATAGGGTCTCTCTTTTCAAATCTCCTTTTGCCTACAGAAACAAATGGCCTACTCACTCATTACTTTGTGTGTTTGTGTGTGTGTGTGTGTGTGTGTGTGTGTGTGTGTGTGTTACTAGGGATTAAACCCATGGGCATTCCACCTGGGAGCTAAACCTCCAGTCCTTTGTCATTTTGAAACAGGGTCTCACTGAGTTGCTAAGGCTGGCCTCAAACCTATAATTCTCCTGTCTCAGCCTCCTAGGTACTAGGATTATAGGCATGTGCCACCATGCCCCGCTGATTCACTATTGTGTGTGTGTGTGTGTGTGTGTGTGTGTGTGTGTGTGAGAGAGAGAGAGAGAGAGAGAGAGAGAGGAGAGAGAGATACTAGGGACATTCTACCTTTGAGCTACACCCCTATCCCTATATTTTTATTTTGAAATAGGGTCTAAGTTGCAGAGGGCCTTGCTAAAAGTTGCTGAGGTGGGGAGTGAACTTGCCATCCTCCTGTCTCAGTCTCCCAAGTACTGGGATTATAGGCGTATGCCACCATGCCTGGCTGGCCTATTCACTCACTCACTCTTGCTAGCTAAATATTCTTGAGACCTGAGTCCTCCAAAATAACTGATAAAGCTTGAGTTTTTATTAGTGCCTCTCTGGGCCTATAACCCAGTATATTTAAATCTCAAATACCTTGAAGATTTTCCTCTTATTTCCTTTGAAAATATGTGGATGACAGATATATAAATAAGCTCGTTTGTAAGTTGGAATAAATACATTATTCTAAAACTCTCCTGAGCCGGGCGTGGTGGGGCACGCTTGTAATCCCAGCATTCGGGAGGCTGAGACCAGAGGATCCGAGTTCGAGGCCAGCCTCAGCTACCTAGTGAGGCATTCCACAACTTAGTGAGACCCGGTTTCAAAATAAAGAATAAAAAATAGGGCTGGGGGTATAGCTCAGAGGTAGAATGCCCCTGAGTTCAATCCCTAGTACTCCCAAAAAATAAAAAAATAAAAATAAATAAATAAATAAATAAATAAATAAATAAATAAATAAATAAATAAATAAAACTCTCCTGAATAAAGTCCTTTCTTCCTCTACATGATGGCTGGGCCTGTGATGTAGAAGAGGCTCACAGGGTGTAATTCTGCATTCTGACCACCAGAGGGCTTGCTTTCCCTTCTTTTCAAGGTTATCCAGCCTAAAACAAAGCCTTCAGAAATCTGGAAGATCTATGATGCAAACATGTCTTTGGTGACACCCCTTTACCCATGCTCCCCCTGCTATAACATGGAGGACCAAATGTTTATCCTAGTCTCTAAGTGGGAAAGGAAAACCCCTGAGTACCCTGCTGTCTTACTTCTGTTCACTGTACAGACCAGATTCCAGGGACAAAAACAGATGGCAGAATGGGGACAGGAGGGACAATAGTGACAACAAGTACCAAAGTCTGCATCTGTCCTGCTCACATCAATACCACACCTTCATTTTGCAGCAGGATGGGCCTTGGGGAAGCCTGTAGGTACCTTTCCTCTTGGGATTGTAGGCAGATCACTTCTTAGCCAGAGTGGCCGGGGGTGGAATTCTTTTAATATCCCTTATTTGCTGCAATGCCCCAAATATCTTGAGAAGCAGATTTCCCTCCCATGTGAAAAGACAGCCTACCTTAGTTCTTTCCGAAATCCTCTGACAGCTTTACAAGTAGGGTGGTGAGTGACCTTTCTTTCTTTGAAAAAGTGTATATAGATGTGCCTATTCATAGGAATCTGACAGAGCTGACACCTGGTTCTCCAAATTTGTAACTTCCCTCCAACCACATTCCACTGACATTTATAGAATATGATTATTTTTGATAGTAGGGAACAAAAGGGGAAGGGTAATCAGAATTGTAAAGCATAAGCTTTTATCCAAAATTTCCCCCACTCAACAGTGAATCTTATTTTGGGGAGAGATGAGCAGCACACAAATGTGCAATATCACTGTCTTCTCTTTTCCTGGGAAGAGATGCCTTTGTCTTTCCCTAGAGAGCTCATCTTGCTCCTCTATTCTCCCACTTCACCAGACTTCCCTCTTCTCCCAGAACTGTGGATGCTTTTGTCCCGACAGCCTCACAAAGCTGACGGTTCTCAGAGAAATGACAAAGGGCTTTTTGAGCAGTACACCAACCTGCTCGCCTAAGTGCTGGGGAAAGGCCATCAAATTCCGTGCAAGATGCAATTCAAGTCAAATTTGACATGTTGAAAGTTAATGACTTTATTATGCTTCATGGTTTATAATTCAGTCATAAGCCATGGCAGGTTGGGCACTTTTTTTTTTTTTTCTTCAGACAGTTAAGAATTAGGAGGACTAAAGGCTGTCAGCTTTACCAGATGGCCATTAACTGGAAATGTGTTGTTTAAGCAAGATACACTCAGGAGAAAGGTTCTTGTACAGTTTCATTGGCCATGAACTTTTTCATACTTACCTTTTAGCAGAAGAGGAAATTGTTGAAGAGAAGAAATACAGAAAGAGAGAGATTACCTTACCTATTTTCCAGCTGCCCCCGACAAGGATAAGGTGACAACGTGTGCACTTCATGGATTCACAACTTTGGAAATGAATTAACTGTGTTTCAACAACACGTGCATTTATGTCCACATTCAGGATTCTTAACATGCTTGAGACTGAACAGTAAGGAGAAATTAGGCACAGCATTTTATTGAGGAGAAACTGGAAAAGTGGGGGTTAAACAAGCATAGAAAATAGTAGGGAGGAGTTGAAAGCAGCAGTGGGAAGGAGTCTTTGAGAATTAACTAAGTTTGTCTTATCTACATCCCCTGACTGCAAGTGGTCTCAGTATTATCACAACATATTTAAGGGACACTGGCCAGGCTCTGAGACCACTCCAGAGTTGCTTGGATACTCAACACTTTCATTTAGTGACACCTCAGAGAACCCAGGTTAGGAAATAGGTAGATAAATGAATTCATGGAAGGATTTCATCTTATAACCACCTGTTTATGAGCAAAACCCAATCATAAAAGCATCTGTAAGCAGACACATTATTTTGTCCTTTTGATATACATTCTGGTATTTAAATCCCATAGCAGCAGAAAAGATTGTAAAGAACTGATTGTAATTGTCATAATTAACCGTATGCACTTCTCCACTACATTGGATAGCTTTGCAACTGGCAGACCTGATCAGGTATAAAAGAAACAGAGCTTTTTAGAATCCCAGGAGATGGAGGAAATGACCCTTATCCGATTCCTCTCATTCGAAATTACTGTGGGTGGAGGCATGATAATTCCCCAGCCATTTCAAATATGGAAAACACTCAGAGAGAGGACACAGTTGGCATCTACATTCATATTAGCTTTGTTTTCTTGCCATTTTGGATGTGATTTGGTAGGGGGGTGTTGTAAAAGAATGGAGATGATGAGCAGATAGGATGTTTATGAGCGCTGAAACAGATGTTCTGGAAATCATTTCTTAGAAGATGTGGAATGGCTGCATGAGAGAAATAGATATGTCTTAAAGAAATAAACTCACCTGAAAATTCTGAAGACTTCTAAAACATTGGTCAGATAAAAACAAAAATCTCACTTACACACACACACACACACACACACACACACACATATGACTCCATATTCTATTCTATACTCTCCTGGAATATCTATGTTTAACTTATTCATTATTTATTTTTTTTCTCTTTTAGTACCAGAGGCATTTCTATCTCCCAGCCTTTAAAAACAAAATGAAACAAAACAAAACAGGGTCTCACTAAGTTGCTGAGGCTGGCTTAGAACCTGCAATCCTCCTGTTTCAGTCTCCCAAGTATTGGGATTATAGACGAGTGCCACCCCAGAAAACATATGAAGATATGAAAATAATAAAAAATAAATTCTTCAGATAGGAGAAGACAGGGGGAAAGCAGAGTGGTTGTGGAACTCAATTACAGAGTGGGAGATCTTAAATAAAAAGCAAATACCAGAATGGAAGGCTATGAAATGTGAGCGTTGGACAGCGAGCGTGGCTCATTACTCTGCCTCCTGCCTATTCTAATTATCACCTACACATCAACTTTAGTATAGCTCATTGAGCAGAAAATAATGCATACACAAGGTCAATGTCTTTCCTTAGCAGGAAGAGGGAACAGAAGCCAGGGGTATAAGTACATAAGAGGATAAAAGAGGAGAAGAAACAAGAAGATACTGAAAAGGTATGACTGTAGGAATTAAGAAGACTAAAAATAAGAATTTACAGACGGCTACATTTAAAAAAATGTTTAGAAAAAAGCTTTGATTTAAATTATGTTATTTGTATCTGTAAATGTGCGAACATTTTTTTTCAGCTGTTTCCTAATTCAGAAAGATAATTATTTCAAATTACAAGAAAATGCTATAAAGTTGACAGGATACAATAACCACAAACTTGGATATCATATTTGTAATAATATTTTTGGTGAGTGTTTTGACTTACAGAGAGAGAAATCAAGGTTCAATTAAGAAAAAGCTTGAAATGTGAGTCCTTAGTTCCATTACTCAAGAATTCTATGAAATGTGGATGACAAAGTCTATACTTTCCTTCTTATTTTCATTCAGAGAAGATTGCTGCAACAGGTTGTTTTATCAGGCCTATGACATCATAAACACTATGAGTTTGCTACTCAAACTTCTTATTATTTAAAGAATTTTACATCCCATCATAATATGTTACAAAATATGCTAGTGCATAGGAAGCAGAAAGGAGAAAGAAATTATTATTAAATGAGGCATGCCAAACATATAATGGTTATCTGAATATAAAACCATTTTGTGGCTGCCTATGTATAATGACGAACTGAATATAAAACCATTTTGTGGTTGCTCAAGAATATTTTTTTCATCCAAATCATCAAATGTTAACAAATTCTTGGCCAAATATAGGCTACACTTACACTTTCCTTTAAAGTAGTTTAAAATCTGTTCTACTCTCAGAGCCTGGAACTATGGCAACAAATTGTGCTAGGAAATAGGATCTATATGTATGTATGTATATGGCTCTTTCATGTCTCATTATAACTCTTTAAATTGGGCATTATTATTCTTATTTTACAGATGAGAAACCTAAATTTCAGAGAGCTGGGAAATGTGAATTTTAGAAAGATACGAGTCCTTGAAAATTAGTCAAAGAAATCAGGGCTTGAATTCAGGTACACTGGGTTGAATGGCAGTCCTCCAAAAGATATGATCATGTACTAATCCCTGAATATTAGCCTATGAATATTACCTTGTATGCCAAAAGAGAGAATGTGACCTTCAAAGACAAAAGAGGAGATTGAGTGAAGCATATCTGAGAGGTAGAACTTACCCTAGACTAGCCAGGAGGGCCTTACATGTAATCACATATATTCTTACAAGTTAGGCACAGAGGAACAGGCACACACAGCCCAGAAGGCCATGTGAAGAGGGAAGCAGAGACTAGAGTGATGCTGCTGTAAGCCAAGGAATGTTAGAAGAAACTGAAAGAGACAAGCCCCTCCCCCAGACCTCCCCAGAGGGAGCACAGTTTTGCCAGCACTTTGACCTCAGTCTCCAGCCTCCAGAATGGGAAGAGAAGTGTGCTGTTGCTAGTGACCAAGCTGGTGCTAACTTGCCAGGCAGCCACGGGAAACTGATTAACCAGGTCTGGCTACACTGGCCAAGCTTCCTGACATCAAATGCCGGGCTACAGATGTTAGAACACGGTGCTCAAGACATTCCTTATGGAAACACAGATCTGCTATCAACCACAGAGCCTTAAGACCTAGGTTCTTCAGCCCATATATACTCGAATTATTGTTCATCACATTAGATTCAAAGTATCTCAATTAATGCTAAAAAAAAAAGGAAACCCACATGAACACAAGCTATTAATTTCACAGAAATGTCTCCTTTCTCTACTGGGGTGAATGGGATTATTCAAGAGGAAATGAAAAATAAGTTAAATGTTCCTTTACATGCTGATTTCACTAAGTCCACTTTGACATCAAAGAGACCAGTTCTACCACTGATCCTCTTACATGCTTAGCATTGCTATTGTAGGAGTGAGGGTTGATTTGGTCTAAAAGAGTTTTAGATTCTTTCTAGTTCCAAGAGTCTCTATAATTATTTTTATGTTTCTCAATAAATATGTGTTGAATGAATAAAGGAATAATTCAGTGAATGAAAGTGTTGCTATGCATAGAGGCAAAATAATCAAGCTCATTGTATCTCAGTAATGAGTATTAATGCCAAAAGGAATTAGTGTCATACCAAAATATCGCTCTCCAGGACAATAACCCAAACCGATTATAAATGATCAGATTAAAGGGAATGAATAACTGAATCTATGGTAATGATGAAAAACAAACTCCCAAGATGAACTCGTATAGGAGTCAAAGGAAATCTGAAGTATAATTCAGTGTCAGAACAATGCTTGAGAAGTGAAATTTGAAGGGAAATTTTGATTCTCAAGACAAAGGACAAAGAGACTGTTGTGGCTGTATTTTCATCATATCAGACAGTATTCTAAGTATTCTTTCAGTAGAAAATTATTTAATCCCTACTCCAACCCTGAGAGATCAGGGCTGTGTTAGAGCTGACACAACAGGTTACAAAACTCATCAAAATTACATAGTCGTAAGCAAGGAAGTAACTAAGAGGCAGACTGGTTAGTACAGCACTATTTGTCAAAATATACATGAAATTAACCAGGTATGGTGGCACATGCTTATAATCCCATTACTTAGGAGGCTGAGACAGGAGTATCACAGATTTGAGGATAGCCTCAGCAATTTAGTGAGATCCTCAGCAACTTAGACTCTTTCAAAATAAAAAGAAAATAGGAGTGGAGATGTAATTAGGACTGGAGGTAGAACTTCTTTGGGTTCAATCCCCAGTACTGAAAAAAAATAAAAGATTCATGAGAAATGTAATAAGGGTAGAAGAGATAAGAAAGAACTAGAACTCTGAATATGAACTCTGGTAGATCATTAATCTACAGAAACAGTTCACAAAGTAATCCACTGGTTCTAAATACCAACAAAACCAGAGATGATGTTTAGCCAAGCAGAGACACTTCTCGGTGTTTCTAAATGAGTAGATTCAGAAATTTCTCTAGTTTGTTCTTTCCAGCTCTATGCTAAATAAGTCAGTGGACTTCTGTTACATGATAGGAATCTGGGAGAAATGTTCAGACTCTTAAATTCAAAAGAAGTGGATTTAAATAATAGCTTTGATAAATGCCAGCTGTGTGGCCTTGAGCAGGTTACTTAGACTCACAGTTTAAATTTCATCCCTTTCATAGGTTGATAAAGAATTGAATGTAGTAAATGTGTATGAATCACTTAAATGAAGTTGGTACACAGTAAGCACTATGGTTTGTCTAAGTGCTTCCCAAAGATGTGTGGCCTAATGGGAGGTCTTTGGGTTATTAGGGGCATATCTTGAAAAAGATTGTGGGATCCCAGTTTCTCAGTGTCTTTCTGCTTTCAGACTCATGACATAAATGGTTGGCTCTGTCATGCCTTCCTATCATGATGTGCTGCCTTTGCCAGAGGCCCAAAGTAATGGATATACTCAAACTTTGACTAAAATCTCTGGGATCATGAGATAAAATCACCTTTTTCTCTTTATAGGTTAACTGTGACAGGTACTGTGTTATGGTTATGTGAAGCTAACACAGTAAACATTCCATTACTAATTACTACTAGTAGTAGCATTTGATTAGTAAACTGATCAACTACTATGGCTAGAATACTTCTTAAAATTTTTTACTGTTCCACTGGGTGTGGTGGCACACACCTGTAATCTCAGAACATAGGAGGCTAAGACAGGAAGATTGCAGGTTTGAGGACAGACTTATCAACCTAGCGAGACCCTGTTTAAAAACAAAAACCAAAAAAGGGGCTGGGGGTGTAGCTCAAAGGTAGACTGCCCCTGGGTTTAATCCTCAGTACCACAAAAAAAAAAAATCATTTCTTTACTATTTCACTAATATGCTAGTCCTCCTCCTTTAGGACATGCGATAGGATCTGACTTCCTTATTCTATTGGAGTCATGCATCACCATGTGACTCATTTGGACTAATAGAATGTAGGTGGAAGTAAAGTGCCACTTCTGGAAAGAAACACTGCAGAGCCAGTCATGACATTCCAGACAGTAAAGACTTCCTCTAGGTCACTGAATAATGATGGCACAAAAAGGAAATCCTAGCCAATTTGTGGTGAGTGTAAAAAATTAAGTAAGAAATAAGTTCCAATGTGTTAAGCTATGAAGGGGCGTGGCTTATTTGTTACCACTGCCCAACCTACCCTTTCCTGACTAATAAAACGGAATCCTACATTTGTCCTGACCTTTAACTTATAAGTACTACAAATGCCTTCTGTCCATTTATACCTGGATAGAATCTCTTGTTTTGGTTCTTGTTACCCTTCTGCCCTTTTCAACTGTCCATAAATCAAGGCTGTCTAATAGATTGAATTTCCCACAGGACAAACTCTGTGACTTTGTAAATTCTCTTTCTATAAGAGAACTTAAATAATATTAAGCAGGATTTGGCATTTAATAAATGTCTCTTTGGCAATGACAATGGTAGTGGTGATCATAAAACCATCTTCATGGATAATCCATTAATGTCTATTTCCATTTACTTCCCCCTACTTGGAAAACTCTCTTAGAAGAAAGACAGATATTTTGGAAACAACTGTCACCAAAAAATGGCATGCATTTTGCCCTCTGTTTCAATCTATTCTAAGAAAAACAAATCTGTAAAGCTGATATTCCTGAGCATTGAGTTAATGCTCCAAAATAAGTAAACAAAACTTAAATGTGTTCATGTTCTATAAAGGAAACATGAAAAAATAGTATTTATACAAGTTTTCTTTATTGGAGACCAATGCATAAAACATAGACTATTTTCACATCTCAGAAAGAAGTGGGGTTAGCTGAGGAACATCTATGTGTGCAGGTATATACAATTCTCTGTCTTTTTTCTTGCTGAACCTTCCAGCATTATAATACATGAGACCTGCTTACTTCAACCAGGTAACTTAGTGACCAGAATGACAAGGCTGGACAGGCAACATTAGAAAAGGCACAGAAGGAAAGACAAAGGTGGGTGTAGAGGACAATGAACATGTGACTGAGAGAGATGTCAGATGGAGTGACTTCTCTGCTTATACACGTGGTGGTCTGCAGAGCCTGCCCTGTGTGGCTCACAGATGTCAGTATCTCCTTTACCCAGATGGTTCAAGGATCAATAAGAAAGGCTCAGGTGCATGGCAAGGACCGATAAAAAACAGATAAAGAGATAAGAAGACTGAAGCATTTGGGTAGATTAAGATAAAAGGGCACGGGCTCAGTTACCTTTAACATAAAGAACAGAATCCTTTCCAAGACTGCCCATGGCTGGCATTCCCCTATCCTTCCTTGCTTCTCCAACCTCATCTGCTACCTCTTGACTCATCCTTCACTTCTCTCAGTCACATTCACTTTAAGTTCCTGAAAGGCCTGAGGCATGCCTCTCTATCTGTTCACATAACTCTTACCCAGCATTCCAAGTACAGCTCCTGGGTCATGTGCTCAGCGGACAGGTCTTCTGGTCATAAACTGAGGTACGTTCAAATCTCTTTTCCTGGCACTGATGAAGTTAAGTTTTTAACTTTGCACCAGTATATTTATTTACATAGTGCTTTTCTCTAGCACAGACTAATAAACTGCGTTAAAGAAGAGGCAGCATCTATCACCATGGAATCTCTTGAATCTACTGCTCTTCCAGACACATGCATGGAGCTCAGCAGATAACTGGATTTGTGTGTATGTATGTGTGTGTCTGTGTCTATGGAGGGGTACTGGGGATTGAAACCAGGAGCATTCTACCTCTAAATTACACCCCCTAAACCTTTTACTTTTTTGTTTTGAAACAGGATTTTGCTAAGTTACTGTGCACTGGCCTCCAAACTGTGATATTCCTATCTCAGCCTCCCAAGTACTAGGATTGTAGGCATGTACCACTGGGCCTGGCCACTTAGCATATCATTAAGGTTTATCTATGTTGTAGTATGTGTCAGAATGTCCTACCTTTTTAAGGCTTATTAATATTTCATTGTGTGCCATATTTTATTTATTCATTACTGTCTTCCTTCCTTCCCTCTTTCCTGCCTTCCTTCCTTCCTTCCTTCCCTCTTTCCTTCCTTCCTTCCTTCCTTACATAATGGTTTGGATTTATAATGTCCCCTAAGACCTCACAGAGAGTAGATTTGGGGCTTAGTTGAGGAGGGGTCCCTAGGGGTGTGGTCATGGGAATTATATGTGGTTCCTCTTCCCCCTACTCTCTCTCTCTCTCTTGCTTCTGGCCTTCTGGATGTGAGAGCAGAGCCTTTTTCTCTCCCTATCTGTTTCTTGCAGCCATGTTCTGAGCTCCAGAGACCCCTTGACATGGACTGCAGCTCTGAAATCTCCAAAAACTGTGAGAGAATATATCTATCTTACTCTAAGTTGTGTGGTCAGTTGTATTGGGTCACACAGTAAGAATGTTGACTGAGACACTGTCCTTCTTTATTTTGTAGTACTGGGGATTGAACCCAAGGGTGCTTTACCACTGAGTTACACCCACTGTTCTTTTTATTTTGAAACAGGGTTGCAATAGGTTGCACAACCTGGCCTAGAACCAGCAATCTTCCTATCTCATCCTCCCAAGTACTGAGATTACAGGTGCCTGCCACCGTAACTGGCTCAGGTTAAGTTTTATTAAGAAAAAAAAAATAAACTAATAATTACTGACTAGCTTATTGTCTCTGCCCCCACCCCCAGATTATAATGTAATGTTATAGGCAAAATAATGAGCTCCCTCTCATCCCCACCAAAGGAATAATCATTCTAGATGAAGCTACTGAAGGGTTCAGAGCACAGATGCCTAGCAGCTTCATTTCTTTTGGACAGAGCCACCTCATTTTCCCTTCTAGCATCTGCTCCACTGAGGTCTTTAGGCCTTTCTCTGCAGGGATTTAGTCACCTGCCCCTGGACAACTCTTGGCCACAAAGATTTTGAGGTGAATAGCACATTAGATGGAAAACTGACGTAAAAGTCACTAAACCAGAATTGGCATATGGCCAGAGAGTGAAATTGATCTTTAATCCTCCATGAAAGGCAAGATTTTCCTTTATTCTTCTCTGGCCAAAACTTTTTGGAATTTGATGAGAGTGTGATCCTAGCACAGACTGATTTTCAAGTCTTCCTGAAAGCAATTATGAAAATTTCGGACCCTAAAAGTTTGTTTCCCCCCCACACACACACACACACTTTTGGGTGTGTTTCATAATCAGGTCTGAGAACAACTGGTTTAAGGAAAATTTTCAAGAAACACAACTATCTCTTCCATTGTCAGACTTAATGTCTGGGAACTGTGATAACTCAATCTAGAAAGAGAATAGTAGTGCATAGGTCCAATTCAGTTTCTAGAGGTAACAAGGTCTGTGGTTTCCAGGCCCTTAACTACAAGAAGCAGTGGCACAGGGCTATAAAAGTAGTGAGGGATTAAGTTCCTTATAACTTGGGATACCCTGCACCATGCAGAGCTAGATCTTAAAGAATTGAGTTCCCACTACTAAGAATGAGCTGGGCAGCAAAGCATCAAAGAGGGGCTAGAGATGTAGCAATGTAGCTCAGTGATAGAGCAAGTGTTCAACATGTGTCAGGCCCTGGTTTTGGTCCCAAACAAGAAGGAAGGAATTAATGGAGGAGGGGAGGAAGTAAGGAAAGAAGAAAGGAAAGGCACAAATGGAGCAGAACTTCCTCCTGCAGCAACAGGAAGATGTCTTACATCCCGACTAGAGAATCCCCAGACTCATAGCTGAACCAGGAAGCTGGGTTACTGAGCAAGGAAGTAGCCCTTCTCTCCTGATAACGATTCACCCATCATGCTCACTCTGGCAATTATAGTCCCTTTATCCTTCCCAGACAAAGAAAATAAAAGGCTATAAATCAAGACTGGAATCTTGGACCAAAGCTATTTAGTTACAGACATTTCTAGAGGGAAGAAGAAAGAAACAACCACAATGATGACAAAACCTTTGCACGTGAGCAGACAGAAAAATTGTGAATTAAGGAAGGATTTGGTACTGAATAAATTTTCTCTATATACTTAAGATCATGAACTTTGGAATAAGGCCAATCCTTAGTTTCAGTTTGTAATCTGTCAATTGCTAAATGCATGCTCTTGGCCAAGTTACATAATCCCTGTGTGTCTCAATTTCCTCGTCTTTAAAATGGAAATAGTACCAACCTCTTAAGGTTATTTTGAGGATTAAGTAAATCATGCAACAGTGTTTGCCAAAGGCCTAGGAGACAGCAAGTACTCAATAAGTGGCAGCTGTTATTAACATAATGGTTTAACATGCTTGATTTCAATTCTGTATCATGAACACATTTTTCAGGAATATCAATGCACCCATAATTTCCCAGTAAGGAAGTCTGTAAGAATTCATGTTGTAAGAGTGAAGTTATATTTTTAATTGAGGCTGTTAGCCTATAAAGTTAATCTTTTCATAGATTAAATATCATAGCATGGTTTAAGATAGCGTTTTTGAAGAACTACTAAAATAGATACTTTAAAGACTTTAATTAATGGAAGAAAATTTGCTAGAGAAAGACTTGATTATAAAACCTCAATTATAAACTCTACATAGGAAAGCTGAGGGAGAAAAAAGGATTAACCTAGTCCTGTTTTATTTTCCTTCCTAATTACTCTATAGCGGATATCTAACATCAAAGATCTAATTACATCACTAATTTTTTTATCTATACCTAAGATTATTCTTTATCATTCTGCTCAATAAAAATTCTGTTGATCCTCCCCTGGGCTTCTGTATTTTTTTTTTGTACTGGAGATTGAACTCAGGGGTATTCTACCTCCAAGCTACACCCCTAGCCTTTTTTTTTTTTTTAAACAGGCTTTTGTTAAGTTGTTGAAAATCTCACTACATTGCTGAGTCTGGCCTTGAATCTGCAACCCCTCTATCTCAACCACCCAAGTACTGGGATTACAGGCCACTATGCCCAGCTCCTTTGGGCTTCTTATGCAGATATTCTTCCTTATGTTACAATGAGTCAACTTGAAGGCATGCTACCTAATCCAACCTAAGTCTAAAAATTAGGAAAGGAAGAATTTGCATCTATATAAATATTTTTTCCTGGATTTCTACTATTTTGCAAAAATGGGTCTTCATAAAAGATGGAAGCGTAAATAGCTGGTATATTTCAACACAAGAGTAAATGCAGAACAAACTGTGAGCAGAGGACAGCCAACCCAAAGAATGACTTTCCCCTCTAGCTCTGGAGAAGGTAGGGCCAGCAACAAAGAGCCTCCAACCACTAGCAAGTGTTTCTCAAAGGACACTAGCTTTTTCTGATGGAATCCAGGAAGGTGCTATAGGAGAGCATCCTTCAGTCTATTTAAACAGGAAACATTCTCAAGAAAGGGGATGGGACCCTGTTAAAATAAAGACGAAGGCCTGGGATTAGGGTCCATTATTTTCAGGTTAACCAATGGCCAGGAGCATGCAAAAGGACCAAAGTGGTCATTATTGGCAGTTGGGTCCAACATTAAGTCCTCAAATCAATAGAAATTTTAAAGGCAACAATGAAGTCTTTACAATGAGCTGGAGAGAGCTTTTGCTTGCATCTTAATAGGAACTTGGCTGCTATTTCCAACCCAAAGCTAATTTGCTTTGGGACCAAAAGGAAGAGTTTAGAATTAAGGTAAGAAATGCTGTAATTCTGAATAAACAGCTGTAGCTCCAACATATTAGACAAAGCACATTCACACTGATATCTAATCTCCACCCCACCCTGAGCAAAAGGTTCTTGGTTAGGGACCAGGATGGACAGCAGGTGGCGATGCAAGTTAACTAGTGAACATCAACACTGCTTTCACAGAATCCAGACTTCGGGGACAGAATGCTGACCACACCTGGGGACCCCTCTAAGGTGCCATTCAAGGAAATGAAATGTGGATCTGATCTGGGAGTAACAAGGAAATGGCTGGTGCTGCCACATCGTAAGATTTCAGCCAAACCCTCCCCAACCCTAGTCTGTTTTCTCCCGGCCTGACACTAATGCTGAAATTCTTTCCACTTCCTACCTCCACAAGGATTACACATAAAATACAACAATTGTGCAACAAAATGAGACAAAACAAGAATACACCTTGTAGAATAAACTAATACTAGAGTTCACTAAACTATCACGGAATACATAGATTATGCTATCTTATTCTCCCTCAATTTCTTCTCTATCTGAGGGTTCCAAATTATAGGACTCAGGTGTAAAAAAACACATTTTAAAAGTGAGAGTTTCTCCAGTTGTGATCCCAAAGCAACAAGCATCAGAATTACTGCATGGGCTTATTAAAATGCATATTCTTAGTCCAACTCAACTTACTGAATCAGATATTCAGAGTATGGAGCTGAGAAAACTACATTTTAGCTTGGCCCTTACTTAGGTAAAAAAAAAAAAAATTGCTCTTCATATCTTATACTTCAGTGAATAGCCTTCTCAAAAGTAGGTGAAAGTCTTTTTGAATAACAATATTTATATTCAGGGCAGCAGCAGAAGCTTGGATTTATAAGGAAAAAGTTGTTTTTATCTCTTCCCCTACTCTCCACCATGACAGACAATAGAATAAGTAATATTCTCTTTACCTATTTCCTAAAAATCCCTGGGTTGGAAAGTTTAAACATCTTAACTTTTCCAAGTGCATACAATTTCATACTTGAGGGTTTGGGATGGAGTAATCACATTTTGGAAGAGATCTTAAAACCTGATTTAGGGTATGCTGTCTGTTAGAGCAAGACCACAAGCTTGACAAATTATAGGGGTACCCCACAGTGATCTGGGGAACAATCAGTATGTAATGTAAAAAAAAAAGTTGTAAATAAGGGAGAGTGACTAAAAGGAGACTTGATTATAAAATTCGGAGGGCAGGCACAAGATAATTTCTCAGAAAATGTCACCTCTGGAGACAAGATCCAGAGGAAGAACAGTGCATTTTTTTTTTTACATGACAGTCTTAGCTCTTTGAGGGGCAGGGTTCTTTATCAAAGTTGCATTTATTTTTATTCCATTTCTAGGCCCAGCAACTTGGCAGAGGTGACTTGGCAAATGAAGGTCGTGGATAAGACCAAAGCATCACACTAAGATTTTTACCTTTGTGTAGCTGAACATCCTAACAAAAGGTACAGCCAAGAAAAAGCCTACAATAAACCAGCAACAACAAAATAACAAAGAGTGGGTAGCAAATAATCATTGTTATGATATTAATATTAAAGATAACCATTAAACCATTATCATTGATAAAGTTAGGGAAGTTGGGCTCAGTGGTACACACCTGTAATCCCAGTACTTGGGAGGTTGAGACAGGAGGATTGCAGGTTCAAGGCCAGTGCATGGTAACTTAGTAAGACTCTGTTTCAAAATAAAAAATTTTAAACGGCTGGGGGTGTAGCTCAGGGATAGAACACTCCTGGGTTCAATCTCTAGTACCAAAAATGTACACACACACACACACACACACACACACACACACACACATGGAGGTGGGGGGAGAAAGCTGGATGTGAAGCTTGCAGATCAAAGTTGAAAAAGAACCCAGATGCCCTACATCCTGGGGAGTCCTAATAGGCTCTGACAAATCTCAACTCCTGGTATGGGAGTCGGCCTGGCCGAAACCTATTGCTTTTAGTTTCTTCTCCCAAAGGTGTAGCCAGCCTACTGCCGCCACCCCCAGTCACCATCAACTGCAGGAGCAGCTGGCCGAATACATTTCAGCAGAGAATCTTAGTGAAGTGCATAAATCCATATGGGGCGCTGCAAGCAGAGCTATCATCAGCCTGGTGGAGCTATTTTTGGAAGCATCTTAACTGATTGTCCACCGCCTGCCGCTGCTCTCTGCTCTGCTTTCCTTTCCCAGCCCTCTCTCCCCACCAACCTGAGCTTCCCAAGATTGACTGATCAATAACATGATAAAGAGCAGACAGCAGAAGGGAACTGGTAAACAACTGCTGTAAGCTGAGAGATTCTGGAGCGAAACACAATACGGAGTGTGTGATTAAGGCTGGGGCATATTTAGACAGAGTCCCTATAAGAATTCAGGCATCACAGATGGGCTGGAGGTGGGTTGGGAGGAGGGAGAGGAGGGAAGTCTGCAACACATGCAAAGAAATTCTCAAGGAGCATTCTCTCTGTGCCCCCCCCACCACCACCACATGCTGTATACAGGATGCGATTTAGGGGGCCAGGGTAAAGTATTTCTCATGCAACCAGACCCAGCAGTGGTTCAGGTTATAGGCAAAAAGGAAGAGAAAATTCAGCAGCAAGAAGAAAGAAGAAATTCAGCAGCAGACGTTCAGGGTATAGAAGCCAACTGGCTCTCCTGGTACTGTTTTACTCTTCTCAGAGGAATATTTGCACAGGAGATTCCTCACTGCAACCTGGTCACAGTTCAGGAGCCACTGCAAGGGCCATACAGGCCTGCTCCTCAAAAAAGAGCTGATTCCCAGCTTCCCAGGGGTTGGCACTAACTCCCCCCAATTAATTTTTGAACAATAATGGACCCTTTCACTTTAGCTTGTTACAGTCTGCTTTTCCTTGCTCACCGCTGTCTATGTTATTTCTTTCCAATCCTTTAATACTGGCAGTCAAGCAGAACAGCACACACACTGGAAGTGGGTTTGAAGGCAGAGGGCCCTGAGTCCCAGGTGTGCAATTGGAGCCCTCTCTCTCTCCACTTTGTACCTGCCTCACCTTCAACAAATTACTCAACCTCTTGGCTGCCAAAGGAAACTGTGGCATATGTAAATTAAATCACATCACTCATCCACTTAACACATTCCCATAAGCTTCCTGCTACTCTTAGAATAAGAGATCCAGCCTCCTTGCCTTGATGGGCAAGACCCTACCTGGCCTTCGCATTTTTCCTACTCCCCTCTTCCTTCTCTGTGTTCAAACTCTATCTTTCTTTCTGTCTGGCAAAAATACCTGCCATGCTCCCATTCATATGCTGGGCATGGCCCCCTGTCTGAATTGCTCCTCCTCAGATCTGCAGGAGGCAGCCTTCCCTCTCCTTCAGATCTCAGCAGTGACCCCTCCTAAGGGCCAGGGGGCACAGCCCTCCTGACCACCCTCTGATCTCTACTCATATACTTAGCCTTTCGTTCCTTGTAATATGTTGCCCCGAGAAAATCTATGCTATTTGTTTATTGACTTGCAAAATGGCCTCTCTCCTCTAAAATTCAAGCTGTCTTGAATTTTATCTGCACTTAGAAATATGGGTTCTCAATAAATACTATATGAATGTTGTGGAATACACTTAAGTCTCCTCATCTCAAAGGGAAATAATCATACATCTCTGGCAGCGTTCTTGAAAGGACTACTTAAGAAAATGAACATAAATTTTTAACCACAATGCCTGGAACACAGTAGGTCTTTAATTTTTTTTTTGAGGCCTGAAGGTCACTTTGTACATTTCTAAGCACCCAAAATAACTTTCTTGCATCCTGTTTATTCAAAATATTTTAATCATTTTAAAATGATCTTTCCAAATAAGCACCTACATTTTCCTAATCCAAAATTCCCCCTCCTGAAAGTTGCTTTGATGCTTTTCTTATTAAAATACTCCAAGAAGTCAGTTGTGGTAGTGCATGCCTGTAATTCCAGTGTTTAGGAGGTTGAGACAAGAGGATTTCAGGTTTGGGGGCAGCCTCGACAACTTACCCAGATCCTGTTCCAAAATAAAAAAATGAAAAGTGCTGGTGGTGTATCTTAAAGGAACAATTCCTCTGAGTTTAATCTCTAGTATAACAAACAAGCAAAAACAAAAATCCTAAGAAAAGCAGTAAAGTGAAAAAGAATATTTGAATTTTTCAGATTATGTGTGGGAACAAAGGCATATGTTGATTCTTCAGTTCAAAGGTGGTCTCTCTTGCATGCCTTAAGGGAAGATGGACACTGGATGATTGCTCTAGAAATGACAAGAGGAGTTTGTGGAAATGAGTGTTCTGTAATCTTAGGAGCTTCCTGACATTTGTGTACTAGCAAGGCCAGAGCTGAGAGGGATCCTGAAGGAAGAGGTCTCTTGAGAGACAGGAGGTCTCAGGCAAAAATGAAAATAAAGGTAACCAGGATAATAGAACTATATATCATGTACTAATTACAGGGGCTGTTAATGAGTCCGGAAAATAAACCATTTTATTTACCAAGCAATAGAAGTAGGAGAACCTGGGAAAGATAAGCAGAGTCATGGTCATGGACATTGGAAGAGCTCTCCTGCAGCCTGGGAGATGGAGGAAGAGTCAGCCTCTTGGAAGTCCATTTCTAACTTCTTGGTTACAAATCCTCAGGAGCAATACTTTTAGCTCCTTTTTGGGAGCTGTTTCACGTATGAAAGCTAGATTATGCATTTTATTTGGAAACAGGCTCCCAAATGACTCTGTGATTCTTGTATCTTACCTGAGGCCTAGTACAGCTTCAACAGAATCAACACTTTCCAGTCACATAGGGACTCCCCTACCAAGGGCTCCATAAACAACCTTAGTTCTCCTAAAGACTAAAATCACTGCATCACAGGAATACTGATAAGAATATTCAATTTTCTCTGATCCTAGTTTGACATATTATTTAAAAACATAGCTGATCCAATTGTTTTCAAAAGTTGGGAGAAACTGTCTAAGGAGGTCTCTTCTGCTTACAGTAGTGCCTCTCATTGATCTGAGCACGTCTTTGCATTCATTAATCTTCCTGACCTCCTCTTTGCCCTACTGAGAAACAGGCTGGTATTACCCATCACTGTGCATCAAGACACAGAGAGGATTTCTCCAAAGTAAACAACAAGAAGGGAACAAAGACTATGCTACAGCCTCATTCTTACTCGGCCTTATTGCAAATCTCATGCCATGTGCTTCTTACAATCAGCTGTTAGTTTAATTATGAAATACCTGAACGCTATGTAATTACAGCTGTTTTTCATGAATGGCTGCCTCCTTGTAAAGTAAAACATCCAGCTAAGTAGTAACACCTGGATTGTGGAATGATCGTCTTTTCTTGGCAAGAACAACTAAACAGAGTATTTGATTGTGTCAACACCTTCTGCGGACTTCTTGAAGCAGTCATCAATAACTGCTTAACAGGTATAACAATATGCAATCAGAAAACTTGATAACCACTTTGATCCAGGAGACAAAGCTAAGTCTTCTTTGAGTTTCAAACAATTTTGTAAAAATATACATATTTTGAGAGAATTTCTCATTTCAAGGCTGAAGGAAGTAGTAGAAAGCCATCTTGCAGAAGAGCAGTTACATGTGTAATCCTGAACCAAGGCAAAGAATGAGACAGAACAATTTTACTTTAGTGTTAGCCCCACTATTTATAAAGCAAATATACATGGCGATGGTAATTACATTTTTTTTCCTGACAATTACTAAAGTAAAAGGGAACTTAAATTGTGAAAGTGCTGGAATTCCAAATGACAGGAATTTCTAAGAAAAGAAGCAATGGAGATTGATATTTAGCACTGAGTTGCAGATAAGGGAAAGGACTGTTTTCCTGTCATTTAGCAGTGAAAACTGTGGCTTGCGTTATCAATTTTCTGGCTTCTATTGTTTGAAATTAAAAGCTCTCAACCTTTATCAGCAGCTTCTGTGACAAGAGAATATCTCATGGCCTTGATCTTACAAATAGTCCAGTGGAAAAATAACATTTTGACCATTCTATTCCATAAGATGTTGCAAGTATTAAGTTATCAGCTTCTTCTACTTCATGTCAAGCCAAGATATATTTCTGACTGCATTAAAATTCCAAACCAGAAAATCCTCTTCAATGCATGATTCCTGGTTGTAAGAATATGTGAAATGTTTTAAATATTTGTTGAGCATTTGATGCTATTCAATAAACCTTTCATAGATGTCTGAAGTAGCATTATTTCATTGTTGTTAGATGACTGAAGTTAAATGTGAAATATAAAATGGAAACTGATGGGCACGGCTCTAGAAATGATTAAGATTCATCTTTCAAACATGTTCCCTTTATAACGTTTGCTGCCGCTGACTCCTAGAAGTAAAAGAGTCAGGATGCTTTAAAGAATGCATTCTACCCTCTTAGAAAATGGGGAAAAAATAATGGAGCGCCCCCCCAACACACACACACGAATTTTCTTTAGTACTCCCAGGCTTGTATTATTATACTAGTTACACATAGGAAACACCATGAAAACGGGCTATACTAATCCTGATTAAAAAATTTTAAAAACTAAAAAAAATCCCCATAATGTCCTGTACTAAGATAGGTAGAAAAAAGTACCCCATGCTACATAATATAATCTCTTATTCCTCATTCTCCTGGCCAACTAAACTTTTGGAAATTCTATATTATGTTATCAGAAATGCTACATTCAGATTCTACCCTCAATATAGCTTTATGAATTCAGAATGAAACATAAATTCAGAATTTAACAGAATCTAGTCTAATGAATTTCTTTATCATGTCCATAAAGAATGGGTATAAGAAGCAAATTAAGATATCAAGCCAGTGTAATGAGCCTATATACCATGCTTATAAAAATAAAACATTTTAAGCATGTCATGAGTAACTCTCAAGAAATATCTTCTTTTAATCAACTAAGGCAGTAATAAAGTAATAATAAGTCAGGCCAACATATTCCCTAAGGTCACTTATTAGGATGGAGATAAAATAGCACATATGCAGGCATGTGTATGTGCATGCGCAAACACACATTGTGGTCTAGTTGCTGTCTGTATTTGAAAGTGATTTAATAAAAATCCATGGTATACTCTTTCATTAATTTAGGTTAACATCTCCCTCTGGCTACCTAAAATTGCAATAGTTTACTTGCTCATAGTGTTTTAGTCTCTTCTAGCCATTTTTTTTTTTTTTTGGCACTACTGGGGATTGAATTTAGGGGCAGTCTACCTCTGAGCTACACCCCCAGCCCTATTTTTTTATTCTTTATTTTGAAACAGGGTCTCACTAAGTTGCGGAGGGCCTCACTGAGTAGCTGAGGCTGGACGCGAACCCGGATCCTCCTGTCTCAGCCTCCCAAATGCTAGGATTACAAGCATGCACCACCACACCCAGCTCTTCTAGCCATTTTTAACAAAGCACAGAATTCTTTAGCATTCAACTGAAGCACTGTTATCAAATACTATTGCTTAGAAAACTAACTTCTCTTTTCAGGCAAGACACTCTAATTAACTTCTCTGAGCTGGACTTAATTCTGTTACAACAATTTCCTCCAGTTCTGCTTAATTGAGGGAAAGGACTTGATTTTTGAGTCAAATTAACTCGGGGCATTTTATTTAGATACAGTCAATTTTCCTTGGATTAGTATTTTTACAAGCCAAAACAACAAAGGATTTGAATATTTTTTTCCCCAAAGCTTCAGAAAATTACCACATAATATAGGACCAGATACAGTATGTTCTGTAAAACAAACTGAGTTGATTCTTTTGGAATAGGATAGGTTTTTTCTTTTCTTTTCTTTTCTTTTTTTCTTTTTTTTTCGAGTCTACAGTATTCTTTAACCGATGAGATTTGGGCTTCTAGGCATCCATTGTGAAACAGATGATTGGGCCCTTTTAGCCAATTTTGTAATCGAAGATCATTGACTATTGTAAAACCCTCTGTATTGCTCAAACAATTAGACCTACAAATCTGCTCCATAGCTTCTTAACCCCATAAGTCTTATCTCTGATATTCTGGTCTCATTGCATACGTGTGTGTGTGTGTGTGTATTTTACTAGAGATTGAACCCAGAGGCATTTTACCTCCAAGTTACACTCCCGGCCCTTTTTTGTTTTGTTTTGTTTTTTGTTTTGAAACAGGGTCTCACTAGGTTGCTGAGAGTCTCAATAAGTTCCTGAGTCTGGTCTTGAACTATGGCCGGTGGGCCTAGTCCAGCTTACCTCTGATTTCAGTCAATAAAGTTTTATTGGAACTCAGTCGTATGTCTGTCTCTCCTATTGTCTATAGCTGTTTTCGTGCTACAATCCCAGAATTGAGTAGTTGCAATAGATATCACAGGGCTCTGAAGCCTACAATATTTACTATCTGGCCATTTATAGAAAAAGTTAGTCAACCCCTGTATAGACTCATTAGAGTGGACTATCAGGTCTTAGTCTTAATGGAAATATTCAGAGATAATGTATATTCAATGCCAAAGACTCTCATGTGAGAGATAAATATTTAAATAAAGGCTTCATTATTTTTAGTTGAATCAACATTCTCTCCAAAAGAAAAGTTTAAAAGTTACCCTGCCTCCCATATGTGTAAATTGCCATCAATAGAATTACTCACTGGAAGCACTTGGATCAATAATAATTGAACTATCAACTAAGTGGTGATTTAAAGAGGAAAGTTAAACCAATATGTAATCACATAAAAAGGTGATAAAATCCCTATCAATAAACACTTGCTGCCTGCAGTTAATTGTGACATGAACTGACACTCTGAATGCAGAGGGCCCAAGTAAACCAGTTCTTTGACACAAATCAATTTGAACAGAAGTACATCAGGACTTCATAGGAGAACACATGCATGCTTTCAAAGATGGTAACAATAAAATCCATCACAACTGTGTATGATGTTATATAGAATATAGAACGGAGTACTCTGTAAATATAAGGAAATGCTCTTCCATGAATACAAATAGTAAGCGAGGTCTGGCTCCCTGAAGGGATGCTGTCATTTCCCTCTGACACTGTTTTGAGTAAGAGCCAGCCATGAGGGCTAAGACAGTCAAATAGCTCAGCATGTCAACTCCCTCTGCAATGCCCTGGATCAGAAGCTAGGCGAGGACAAGGCAAACCAGAGCAGTGGATGCTCAGTAGAAACCCCTGTGAACTGTTCTTTCCAGAAGGACAGTGAAAAATGGCATGGCCCACCAGCCCTTAGGAATTGCAGTCATTATGGCCTCAGGAAGCTTTTCACTTATTAACTTGAAACCATTTTGCTCTCTTTCTCTTCCCAACTGTCTGTGGAGTGTGCTGCAAAGGACAGCTTTTCTTTAAAATATTCTAATAGGATCTAACAATTTTCCCATCATCCATTCTTTGAAGTGAATTCATTTGACTTATCTTTTGATTAGGTGAAGGTGAGCCTGGGATAGCAAATCAGAAACCAAGTCTTTGGGTAGCATTGTTCTAAAGATAGTGAATGGGCAGTTATTCCTGGAATGTCACCTTTTTCCCCACTCTCACTCTTTCTCAGCCCAAAGGATTTCTGCAGCAATGGTACATTAGTGTGATAATGTCCAAATTCTGTTTTCTAGTTGCTGATGTCCCTCTAGAGAAATGAAATGGTAATTTAGACCCTTGAAGGCTGAAGTTCAATAAAAATGAACACAGAGTTTGACTTCTGTTCATGCTGTACACCAGAGGAAGATGATACTTGAGAAGAAGTAAGGGCATCATGACATGGGTTTGGGTGACCATTAAAGGTCATACTCCCCCAGAGAGAACTGATTTTTACCAGCAAAGTTACACCAGTCATAGACTTCAGTCCCTTACACAGTGGCATTTAGAAACAAAGCATTTTCCCATTGTCCAAGAAAATATGATGTTTGTTCTATGGCATTGTGCTAACCTCTATGGAAAAAGTAAATTCTAGGAGTCACAACTTATCTGTGGCCATGAGAGAATACATCCAGGAGAAATTAAGATTTTATAAAATGCAATATTAAAAGTATACAAAAATTTAGCGAGGTGTGGAGATACACACCTGTACTCGCCATACTAGGGAGGAAGAGACAGAAGGATCAAAGCCAGCTTCAGCAACTTAGTGAGACCCTCAGCAACTTAACAAGTCTCAAATGCAAAATAAAATAGGGATGGGATTGTAGCTTGGAGGTAGAATGCCTATGGGTTCAACCTCTAGCACAAACAAAAAAGTATACAAAAATTTAGAACAATCAAGGTATGTATAAAAGGCATGGTATGTTTCAGTGATTTTCCAGTGGACAAATGTTACCAACCAAATACCTCTGTGGTTTCTGGTAAGTGTAGTTTCCTTATCTGTAAAATTCAGCTTACCATCCTTCTCTCAGGTCCAGCTTTGTAGGCAACCAGTGCAGAAACACAGAGCCCTGGGGGGTTGGAGTTCAGTGTTTTGTGGTTGCCACCTTGAAATTCTTAGGAATTTTAGTTTTACAAGTGAAATTACATGGGACAATGGGGCCTTGACTCACAAGAGGTCTCACCTCCCCTGACGGGTCCTGGCCACCATGTTTCCACCTTCATAGAGTAGTCAAGGGGTGGGGTCTTGGGTGCCCTTGCCCTTGAGGCTATGCCCTTGCCCCCTGAGTGTTCCCGTGTTTGATAGGGCGGGGAAGAGAATGTAAAATAATGAAAAAAAAAAAAAAAACTTTATCCTCTGCTTGCAGAAAGGGCTCATATTTTCATTTTGTACCAGGTCTTTGAAATGATGTAGATGGTCCTGCCTACTGCCTTTAACCTTCTCAAGGATTAAAGGATGCAATATACATGACAACTGGAAATATTACCCAGCACAAAGTCAGCGCTCATTAAATGATGGGTGATAGTATTATTTATGTTGTTGTTTTTACTGCATATATGTCATCATAAGCAGACACATACATCCATGTCACTTACCCCACTGCACTCTGTCAGGGGGGGGTCCGCCCTGAGAGTAAACGGAATGGTTGGTCCCTGTGACTTTGCTAGAGGAGGATCCTTACTGTTAATAATAACATGACCTTACTTGGACTGGGACAAAAAGCCCTGAATTCATTTCACACAAGATTCTAACCTAGCTGCCCTCCCTTAAAACCCTGGAAGTTATCTCAGGCTCACTTCTTCACACACAGATTCCTGTCCCACCTTCTAGGAAGCCTTTTACAAAAGCAGCATTTCCCTTTGACAAATCAGAAAGGTCAGACAAGTACCCAAGAGGCCTGGGGAAACTGATGTTTCTATTGTTGCCGGTTCAAATGATCAAAGAGCAGTTCAAGCTGCAAAGCACAGGGCTGTACACATCTGTGGGTTTCTGTGCCTATTTAAATGCTAGGAGGGGTCAGGAGCTGTGCTTTTGCTCAGATATTTTTCTTCTTCATCAGATATTATAGCTCTTACTACTAATAATGAGGGCTCAGAGAAACTGCCCCAGGACTAAAAGCTATAGTAGCAGAGCAGGTTTGACTGGACCTAAGGCTCTGTTCTTGCCACTACACAATGCTTCCATCTGTATTGTCATTGTTGTTTGTTTTTATTTTATTTTTCTGTTTTTAGTCATCGTTTTCATCCTCTTTAGGAATCAGTTTGAAGCTTACATAGGTCTATAAAAATAATATAGGAATGGTTACAGATTTCTATCCAGGGTGGGTAAGACATAAAACCTACCAACTTGACTGATAGAGAACAATACTACACAAAAGTGATTTGTGAGCCATGCTTGTAATCCCAGCATTCAGGAGGCTGAGACCAGAGGATCCGGGTTCGAGACCAGCCTCAGCTACCTAGTGAGGCACTCCACAACTTAGTGAGACCCGGTTTCAAAATAAAGAATGAAAAATAGGGCTGGGGGTGTAGCTCGGAGGTAAAACACCCCTGAGTTCAATCCCTAGTACAGCAAAAAAAAAAAAAAAAAAAAAAAAAAAAAAAAAAAAAAAAAAAAAGTGACTTGTGCCTTAAAAGTTTCTGTGAACAGCCATCATTTGGGCAAAAGAAGGATCAGGCTGTTTTGAAATCACATCTTCTCATATTTAAATTTAGCCTTCTGACATAGTAGTAGTAAGAAGTTCCAAGAATATATTTCTTCTCAAGAGTTGGACAAAAATTCTTAATGTGGTAATCGATGGCATTCTCATCTGAGCTACTGAGATTTCCCACTTTGTGAATATGGAATAATTTTCCATTTACTAAGAGATCTATATACATCTTCACCGATTTCTCCCATGGCCCAAAGTTTCAAGTCATTAAATTTCTAATTATTAATTAATTCATTAAATACCCATTAATGCCTACTAGATTCCTAGCCCTGTGTTGGACAATGAAGATAGAATGATGATTAGTATAACTTTCCAAGCCATAAAGGGTCCTGAGGTTGGTTATGGAGATGTACATGTAAGCAAATAAAGCAAAACAGATGTTATAAGAATTGTGCAAGATGTGGAAGATGCATGAGGATTTGGAGGTGGACAAACCTAGAACTACCTGGATAGAGAGGAAGGCTTGACGGAGGTAGTGACCACCACAGAGAAGGACAGCAGCAGTTGGCCAGGAAGATCAGAGAGGAATAGTATACAGTACATGACATGAAGGAGGACACAGGAGCAGGGGTATAAGAGGGCATAGGGAACTGAGGCAATCACAACCTGTTGGCTAAGATTAGAGTACTGGAGCATAATGGAAGGAGACAAGGAACACCACATCACCAATAGATATTCAACAAAGTATGGAGCACAAGGACAGCAATTCAGCAGTGATCAACTGAATCATGCATCCTAATGTCACCTTCTTTTTGGTTGTCTCTATGCCTTTATGATGATATCTAATTTATTCTCTTTGTATCCTAAATGTCAGGTACCCTCCAGTTATTGAAATAAACAGTGACTTAGAAACTGGGTATGAACAAGAATGGGGCACTAATATGTCTGTAGTACTGATCTGGGGAAACCAGATTCTGTGTAGCTCAAGATTTCAGAAAGACTGCTTAAAGAAATGGAATTTAGTGAGATTGGTAGTGATATCTTCATATGCAAACAGAACATTATTGTTATTATTATTATTATTATTATTATTATTATTATTATTATTTTGCAGTACTGGGGATTGAACTCAGGGGCATTCTACTTCTGAGCTACACCCCCAGCCCTATTTTTTATTCTTTATTTTGAAACTGAGTCTCACTAAGTTGTGGAGTGCCTCACTAGGTAGCTGAGGCTGGCCGCAAACCCAGATCCTCCAGTCTCAGCCTCCTGAATGCTGGGATTACAAGCGTGCGCCATCATGCCCGGCTGCAAACAGAACATTATTTGGTCTGTTTTATTCCTCAACGCTCCTATCCTCCCTTCCCCTCTTCCCTCTCCCAGTACTCTTCCACTGTTCTACTGGTGTCTCTCATTTTTATGAAGTCCTGCCCCCTTTTTATTCCTATTTTCTTTCTAGCTACCAGGGATAGCAGGGTGAGGTATGGAAGGAAACTCACAAAGAGATGTTGTATGCCTATATGAATGCATCACTTTGACTCTCACTGGACTGTATAATTACATTGCACAAATATTATTTTTAAAAAGCAAATTGCAAATTAGTTCAGTCACTATGGAGATCAGTGTGGAGGTTCCTCAGAAAGCCGGGAATGTATTTCCCTATCAATTTGAACTTCATTATGATGTGAGATTACAGCATGCCAATAAAGTAGATTATAAAAGAAAAATAAAAAATCAGAAATATATCCCCTGAGAAAATGGTAAAACACACACACATGACTAGTGATTAGAAGTGACCTCCTCGGTGGGCACTATCTTCATGTGGAAGTGGCAGATTGTGTTCATTGAGTCTCAATACTTCCATCACAGTAGCAGCAGCAATGTGTCTAGTGCTTTAGAATGAGAGGGGCCAAGTCAGAGGCTAGGCAAAGAATTTCATGGGACTCTCATTTCTAAAGAGAGCACACTGATGAACACTGAACCAGCTAATTCAGGCAAACTGCCTGGCATACAGAAAATATTCAGTGCTTGCTATTACGTTTTCCTATAATCACTAGTCATCTGTGAATCCATGACAAAGGTAAACTAAATCATAGATCCTAATGTTACCATCCTCTTGGTTATCTCTATGCCTCTACGATGATTCCTAATTTATTTTCTATTCATTCTAAATGCCAGGTACCCTTCATATAACAATAGAAAAGGTTGTCAAATTTTTCCTGGAAATATTCTTATGTATGAACTTAGTGCCATCCATTTTTGCTCTGATAAAGAAGAAAAGGGTCCAGGAAAATTTTGGAAAGGAGAAATAATGAGGTAGCATCTTCATGTTCAGTTTTCATGCCTTTGAAACATTAATCAGGGTTTTCACATCCCTTTGTGGTTTTTACCAGGTATATAGGAGTATAGGTAAACCAAGTCAGAGTAAGTACCTGGACACCTAACTAGTCATTCATTAGGGTGATACGATATTTAGTGACTATCAGTAAGTTTTTTAGGTTGATTCCATTATCAAAAGGAGTTTGTTGTCCATACCAGTAAGTGAATTGAGTGGTTCAGTTAAACATTCCAATTATTGGCAGGTATACCTACGCATCAGGAGTTCAATTTCATTTATCAATTTCTTCTCATAAACACATGATTATCCTTCTCTATACAGGGATAACTAGCTCAATAGCTTCATCATATTTTCTTTATCTATCTACCTTTATGTTCTCTTTTTCTCTGTAAGAAGGGAAAGTTATAGAATTTTTCTATCACAGGAAATAAGGATGCCTTCCTCCCTCCAGCCTCTGTGTTTCTAATTTTCTTGCTTTTATTATTTCTAGAACAGAGGAGTAGCCCCCTGTTTACTGCTTTAGATCTTATCCTGCCCACACTTGTGAATAACACCAATCACATTTCTGTCCTCTCCTAGATTTCAGAACTAAATTTTACCCCATCCTCATCATTGTTCATCCTAAGCCCAAGAGTTGAGGTCAAAATATCATTTCTAATTTGCTACCTTTGCAGTGGGTCTCTTGTTTTTTCTTCCTTTTGCTAATTATGAAAAAAAAATGTCCTGTGTCATCATTGAAAAACTGTTTCATTTAGTGTCAAAAAAGTACTCACTTAAGAATCAGAAAACAAGAGCCGGGCGTGGTGGTGCACACTTGGAATCCCAGCATTTGGGAGGCTGAGACCGGAGGATCTGTGTTCGAGGTCAGCCTCAGCTACCTAGTGAGGCACTCCGCAACTTAGTGAGACTCGGTTTCAAAATAAAGAATAAAAAATAGGACTGGGGGTATAGCTCAGAGGTAGAATGCTCCCGAGTTCAATCCCCAGAACCGCAAAAAAAAAAGAAAGAATCAGAAAACAAAATTGATACTCATGCCTGCTCTTGATCACCCTGAGATGTTAAGTGAAGCACGTGGCTTACTCATTTGTAATATGTTGATACTAAAAAAATGTGCCCAACAGGCCAGTGGGAGGATACTGGGCTCATAATCATTCAAAGACTGCTTCAGAGGACATGATCTCTATTCTATTTTTGCCTTTCCTTTGGAACACATTTATAACAATATTTTTCTACTGCAATTCAGAAAGATAGGCACATAGATTATTATAACTGAACACCACACCTCTTGCTTGTTCTCTTTGAGATGGTCTCCTGTTTCACATTTACTAACAGGGACCCTTCCAGTAGCCACTAAGAACACTGTTGCAGACAGGTCCGGCACTGGCTTTGGGTACGACAGAATAACTATTTTATATACTGGTAAGACCTCATCAAATTTCCTCTGAAACAGCTTTGTTTTGAAAAGGGAATGTATAATGTTTTAGTAAGAATTTTTTCTCTAACTTCTAATAAAAATTAAAAATTTTCCCCAACTTCTAACAAACTCAGAGTTCAAAAGTTAGGTGATTCTAGTCACTTAGATAATAGAATAGCCAGAAAATGACTCAATTTCTTTTAGAAGTACTATCTCATGGTCTGTAAGTTTTCCTCTCAAGATTGATTCTAAAATTGAAAACTGTGTTTGCTGAGATGCTCAGAATCAGTAGGCAAATTACACTTTGTAGCTAATTGTTTCCAAATTCTTTTTCTGGAATTCAAATTATAATCTTCTATTCCATAAGATATGGGTGAAACCTGATTATAGCATATATGTAATTTTTCTCTATATAATTTTATATACATTAGACATAATGAAAGGGAAATATATCCATTAGTATATTTATCTTGTTACCAAACAGAAATGGAAATATTTGACTGATAATAATAGCTTTGCAAATGATCACTGTATATACCAAACCTCACTAATGAAATAGCCAAATCATTAAAAGGTAAACTAAGGCACAAAAACTGTAATGAGTTTATTTGAGCAAACAATGATTCATGAACCAGGTAGCTCCAAACCAGAAGTAGTGTGGGCCCTCCACTGAGAGAACACAAGGGGGAAGATTTTACAGAAGTCACACAGAAATAAAGCAAGCAAGGTATTCCATTGGTTACACTTACACAGATAAATTATTTTTTTCTATTGCACTGAAAAGTCCCTCGTTATGTAAGTTGATTGTCTATTTCTGATTGGTTTAAGTTTTGACTTTAAAAATAATACTATAGTCATCTACAGAAATAGTCCAAGTTAAGTTTTGTTTATATTTGTAAATAAAACAGGGCAAGTTCACTTATGAAGCCTACCTGGCTTTATTCAGATATTTCTCAGGTCTAATCTCCACTTAAATGTACTTTAACACTTCCTAATTTTCAAATTGTAAACTGTGCCTAACATTAATACTACTGAATCTGTCACCTTGCAAATCTGAGTATGTACTAGAGTACAAGAAGAACTCTTCCAAAGGTAGATGCAAAAGCAGAAACAGCATTTCTGCTCAAAATTACATGACTTGAAAGGATCGCAGGCACATAGCTTGCATAGTTCCAAGCAGCTGGTCAGACTACAGAGGATAAGTCAAAACAAAACATGAAAAAACCCTGACCAAGTGGACCAGTGTTTAGGGTCTCAACATAAAGAATCTTCATGAAGGGTGAAGAAAAAAAAAAAAAAAAAAAACAGATTTGAAGGTTGAATTAAAAGACTTGTCTGGATTTTAGAGATAGGAGAACCTGAAACTGAGGTCCAATTTCTCCAAGAAAAATGAGAAATGTGAGTAAGGAGAAGCTTCCTACTTCATGAGAATTTTTGCATTTTCTTTGGATGCCACAATATAAATTCCTAAATCTGACACTGAGCACTTAGAATTCTGTTAATTACAAGTAAATATTCATGGAATAAGTGAATGAATAATGAAGAGTGACATGTAATACTTAGAGATACATATTCATCTTCATTCATGAAATTCTCCTGACTTCCTACAAAACCTGGTCAAATCAGACTTCATGAAAATCCCACTTTGTCACTAAATTGCCTATTTTATAAAGTGATACATATCTTTTCATAATATTAGGGATAATAGGACAAATTCACTCCAGTTAAGCTTTCTTCCTTTTAGAAAGAGAAAAAGACAAAGAGTTGTAGTCTGTGGCTTTTAGACTAATATTTCTCATGCTGATTAAGAATTTTGTATAAATATCAATTAAGATGAACGGGTTGATAAAATTCATTACTTCATTGGACTAAGGGCTTATTATATTCAATATATACAATATCCAACATAGCTTCAGGTCCTAAAAGTCACACGGCAACACATATCAGTGTGAAAATTTTAGCTGTTTGATCTCTCTCTTCCCCCCTCCCTCCTTTCTTTTTCTTGTATATATATCTCTCTCCTAATTACCACACCAATTTCACAAAATATATCCAAATCATATGTGCTAATTTTACATGTATAATACTTTTTGCTGTGATTGATATGCAGTTCTGAGGCTATATACTGCCTCTCTTGCCTATTACATTTCCAAATTTAAAAGGTATTTGCCTATTTTTAAGTTATTTAGATAGGAAAATTTCGTTTCTTTATTTGGCCATCTTTCCTAGAATTCAGCAATTCTATGAACATCATTTATACCTATATATCTTGTGAGGGCTTATACTTTCAACTTAAGTCTATTTTTTTCCCTTCTCCTTTGCTATTTCCTCAGTTTCTTTCTTTGATGAAACAAAGCACACTTTCAGAATCCACTTATGTATAATTTAACTCCTCAAGCTCACATCCCATCTACTTTTTAATAAGGTGCTTGAACATAAATCCTTTATCATTTCTATATTCCATATAAACTACAGATGTTAAAGTATCATCTTGAGCAGACTTCTTTACACTAGATATTCATTTCAGACAGAGAAGCTAAACAAAAGATAATGTGTTTTCATCTTAGAGCCCAGGGATGATTTTCAACCATAGAAACAGTGATATTAGCTAAAGCCACTCAAGAGGAAGTTTCTTTTGTTAATGTCTATTTTAGTCTGTTCTCAAAGGACATCCCTAGAAGTTGAGAATGGGCAGTACTGTAGTTATAACTGTGAAACAGACAATAATTTTCTACTTCTCTGGTCATCAAGTATGGATCTAAGAATGACAGACCCACAAGTCAATGACATATGTGTATTTCAATTACCCAAAGAGCCAGGTGTGAATATCTAAACATATTGACTCATCATGCTATGCTTCAACAAACTGATTGAAACTGAAACACAAGGCTCCTAAGAGGAGTACTACACTTCTCTCCTTTTGGTGAACTAACTGTCTTTTCTTACTATAGACTCCATGAACTTGGTGACTTTCAAAGCCATAAAAAGGAATGTATGTGCCAAAGGATCCTTAGACAGAAATTCATCCTCTTGCTGCAAAAAAAATTCCTATTTCCCTGATTCTATTTTGTTTTTGTTCTGGTTTAGACTATATAAAATTGATATTAGATGATATTACAAACATCATATCATCTAATCAGATCTGTACTTCTTAAAGCAAATATTTTCATTTTAGAACACTATTGAGCTTTTATCAAAATGATATCAGGGTCCTGAAAACAAATACAGAACTCGGGAAGTCAGATTACTTTCATCAGTTATGAGTTAATATAATGCACGATGGGGAAAAAATCCCAACACTACCTAAAAATGGTCTTATCAAAATTCTTATTAGTAATGTTACTGATGCAGAATCCGGTATAACTCTGATAGCTTCGGAAGAGAGTTTATTATTGCCTGGGGTAATTGGCCAGGGAAAGCAGGAGTGCTCATTTCACAGACATCTATTAAGCTACTGACAAGTACAGTTTTAAGAATATATGGCTATCTATGCTCAATAGTGTACAGCTCTCAAATAAAGCAATAAAGCATCATTGCAGTTGAGATTCTGTGGTAGTATTCATCATCATCATCATCATCATCACCACCACCACCACCACCACCACCATCATCATCAACATAAACCTAGCATGTGCCAAGTGCCAAATTCTGTTCTTCCTCAGAGTACTATGACTTTCCCATTTTACAACTGAGAAAACTGAGAGTTAAATAACTTGCCAGAAGTCACACAGCTCATTAGTGGTAAAGATAAGGACTCAAGCTATTTGGCTTCAGGTCCTTCTTGCTCTTTGTAATTGTAGTAAAGTACTTCTCTCTGTTAAGATTCAACACAGATCAATGGTAATATAGGAGAGGAATCAAACAAAATTACTACATTACCACTTTTTTATGATATCCTTGTTAACTAACTTATGAAATCCTTCTTTAGTAAATATGTCTTAAAATATTTGGGGTAGAAGTGGTCACCAAAATTTTGAATGATAATAATTTGTACATGTATATATCTGAAAAAGTTGAAGGATAGAAGGAAAAGATCTATAAATCATAATGAGATGTCATTTAAATATGTGACTGCAACATTTTAAAGAGCTATTCAGAGAAAATGAATAAAAAGTTTGGTAATAATGCATTTTGCAAGGATGAGACGAAATAAACTCTCATATTGCTCAATAACTGTAAATTTGTATGACCTCTTTGTAGTGCAACTTGGCAATATCTATCAATATTTACAATGTACTTATCTTTTGATCTAGCAATTCACTTTTAGGAATTTACCCAATAGATATTATTGTATATGTATATAGAGATTAATGAACAAAAATATACATTTTCTTAGTTTTTCTTTTTTCTTTTTCTTTTGGAAATAGGAATTGAACAAAAGGGCATTCTACCCCTGAGCCACACCCCCAACTCTTTTAACTCTTTTTTTTTTTTAATTTTGAACAAAGTCTCACTAAGTTGCTGAGGTTGGCCTTATACCTACAATCCTCATGCATCAGCCTTCTAAGTACTGGGATTACAGTCATGCTCCACTGCACCCACTTTCTTCTTACTTTTTACAGAATATGAAAGATAAGAATGGTAAGAATATGAAAAATTTAAACATCCATCAGTAGGGTTCTGGTTTATTAAAATAGTAAACACCCAAGAGCAATGAGAATATTATATGATATTCTTACATGGAATAGTCCTTAAGACAGTTTAAGTGAAAGAAAAAAAAAGATGTGGAAGACTTTTTTGGTTGGTTTGTTTTGTCAACAAGAAGGAAGAGGAGAACATAGTTATAACTATACATGTAAAGACTATCTGAAAGTATATACAAGAAAAACTGATAATTTTATTACATCTGAGAAAGCAAGTGTGAGGACTAAGATTAAGAGTAGGAGAGAGAATTTTTAATTCTTTGCCTTTTATTCCATATACTTTTTAAGTTATTAATAATTCAACAAATTTTAGTTAATAGTTATTAAGAAGAAATAAAATTATCAGGCTTTATAAAAACTTGGTATATACTCACTTAGTATGAAACCAGAAAATTTCAAGTGCAATGCTCATAACTTGACAGATAATACATTATTATACATGACCTTGCTTTGTGATTTCCCTTCTCCAATAAAACTCTCATAAGATAAATGGCTGACAACAATGGTTTCTCAACTCTTGGGATGGATACCAACCAGAGGTCCATAATTTCCTTTTAGAATGATATTTAAAAGTGAAGAAGCTGGGTGTGGTGGTACACGCTTATAATCTCAGTACTTGGGAGACTGAGACAGGAGGATCATAGGTTCAATGACAGCCTCAGAAACTTAGTGACACTCCCAGCAATTTAGTGAGATCCTGTTTCCAAATAAAAATAAAAAATAAAATAGGGCAGGAGGTATACCTCAGAGGTAGAATGTCCCTGGGTTCAATCCCCAGTGCCACAAAATAAATAAGTAATAAGAGTGAAGAAATCAGGCTGGCAAGTGTTTCTACATTAAAGAGATTAACTAAATAATTAAGCTCTATGAGTCTCAGTCTCAGATAAACCCGACCTAAAGATGAATTCACATATTCTGATACTATAGAGACGTAAGAGAGAAAAAAAGAGAAGAAAACCAAGAATCTATGATAATAAATTGCAACTCAACAAACTATGCCCAAATTAAGCAAGAACAACTCAGACACTGTTAACTTTGTCCAAACCCTGGAAATGGAGTCTGTTTAGAAACTAAAGACAAAGAAGCTAAGGCAAAAGGTGAAAGAGTGATAGGAGGTAATCAGATTGCAAGAGGAGAAATGCTCAAACACTAGTAGCCATCAGAGAGATGGCCTGGAAACATCCTTAACATACTACTTTCATACATCTTTCACATGGTGCCTCTCTTGGACAATGCAACACCATCAGAGTTCATGGGAAGCAGACAAGATCACTAAAGCTGTTCTCTGACACAAGGAACTCCACATGGAAGAGTGCCTCAAGGTCTGTGTATTTTTGTGTAGTGCTCTATTTCTTTTTCTCATTCGTCTAAGAAGAAAAAAATGAACCTTGTTACAGAACAATTAGCAAGACTTCAAGGTCAAAGTAAAATAGAGAAGTGGGGTTTCTATACATACCTAAATAATGACGTTCAAGTCCCATGCCATATATACACATGCATTTTTAGGAATGTAAGAAAAAGGCAATAACATGGAGGAATTGGCCTTTGAGAGGAGAGAGGAATTGACCAAAGAAGGGTAAAATTGATATTCATTAGTGTATGTTCACTATATCTATTCACACCATAACTGTATTTAATTAAGATCAATTTATTACATTTGTTCATTCATAGTACACATGGCTAGGAACTGGTAGAATGAAGCAGGGGCCAAGAAGTCACAGGGAAGGGTCAGTTAGACAAGGTAAATGACAACAAACCATCATCCACACTTTCATTTCAACAAACACCCAAGAGCAATGAGAACATCATACCTGTTTTCAGAACTGCAGGCCTCAGAGGTTACTGCCAGCCTCATGCAACCTCAACCATAGGGACAGGTGATTTCCTCCAGAAATTCTCCAGAGAGCAGCCCTGTTTTTGTCAGTTGAGTTCCAGGTCAATATGGAGTTCAATTCGCCATGATGACTGCCAAATCTCTCTTTTGCATTTTAAAAATAAGCTCTAAGCCCAAAACTTTATTATTAAGTTTCTTAAAATGCATTCTTGCCAGATTAATCAAATCTATCAATAGCCTCATTTCAACCAAAGACCTTGCTTTTCATACTCTGACATATTTGGGGACAGTAGTTAGGGAGGAATTTGTGGTGTGGCTCGCTCTCTCTCTCTCATTTTATATATATATTATAATGGGGGAAAGACACAGTAGTTAAAAAAAAAAGAATAAAGGGGGCCAGGCAAAGAATTTTATTAGAACATCATTGATGCTTCAGGGTAGGAAACCCTTAGCACAGAACAGGGACTGGTCACCAACCAAAGGGCCCCCAGCACAGTGAGGGGAAGCTGGCCAGAAGAAAGCTCCGCTTTGCCTCAACGCTGGCCTCTGTCATGGCCAGTTGTTTTCTCTCCACCATGGGAGATCAGCCTCATTTTTCATGCTTGTCTCTCCATTAAAAATGTGTCACACAATCCCTTGGAAATAGCCATTTTCCAGAACAACAATGCTTTGTGGCAGATGGACAGGAAAAAAAATAGCTGATGTCATTCAATATTTTACCTGAGTGACTTTTCAGAAGACAAGCATCTTTAAAAAGTTACTAGAAAAATTCACAGACTTATGGTCAAATTTGACTCCTTGCAAGTTTAATATGGCATGTTCCCCCAGTGGGAAGAAAGGAAGCTCTGTTTCAAAACCTGAGCAATGTCTTCTGCTGTCATGACATCAGGAGATAAAGCTGAGGGATGAGATAAAAGGCCCCTCCTCCCTCTCAAATGCACCCTGCACACCCATCTTATTTCTCCTACTATGCTCACAGTTAACAATCTGGTAAGTACACAGGCTTGCTTTCCTGTACAGAGACAGCTTGAGATCTTACAATAGACCATGCTACTAATTCTAACATAGAGTCAACGAGAAGAGGGGTTTAGGAGTTCTGATCATGTGTACCCATTCTCTCTCCTAATTTAGTTGCAGTCTTCTCAAATGTCTTCACCCAAGGGACAGTAGTGCCAGGGATGAAATAGAGAAGATAAGCAATTAAAAGAAGATGTCTTTGAATTTTTATTTTTTCTTAAAGATCCATGTTTATTTGCATTATTATGCATAATATATTACTTTGGTTTCAATTTAGGCTTTTATTAGAAATCAACAATTAAAATTGACTTCAGAAAAACACATTATATTTGCTTTGTGACTCCACATAACTCTGGGTACATGTTTATATATTTCTGCACTCAAAAGCTTAGAATAGTTTAAAGTAGCTATGGTTTTCTTTTCTAGCCACCCGCTGCTCAAACACTGGGCACTATATTATTTTCTCTGATGCTGTCAACAAAGTCAGCTCTCTTGGCATGATAAAATGTTTATTATGAGAATTCAAAAATGACTTGCAAAATCGATCTTGACTCTTTACCTAATTATTTAATTGAAACTAGCTACACTCTTTCTATGCTGTGGCCAAGGTTAAGACCATATTTTTCCTCTCCATGCTACTTTTGACCATTCTAAATAGAAAATATTTTATCTGGTTTAGAAAACCTTGCCACTGTCTTCCCAGGAGGGAGAATCTTGAAACTCATTTTATGATGACTTTCCATGGTTGATCATATGGAATACATGGAAGTGACTCCCTGGGAAAAGATGGACAGAGAAGCAAAAGCAAGTCCTGATACCTGCTCACATGACTGCCTCAGTTTGCTGTTCTCCAAAAAGTCTCTGAAGCCAGAATTGCTGCATACAAGGTTTCCCACCTTTGTTCTCAGTTTCCTTCAGATTTCCATTTAAAACCAATGCAAAAGGAAACAAATTGCTTTCCATAGATATGCTATAATTTTTTTTTTACAGAAGCCATACACAAATGACTACATATTATATGATCCCATTTATATGAAATGCCCAGAAAAGGCAAAGGTATGGAAACAAAGTGGACCAGTAGTTCCCTAGGGCAAGGAATAGGAGCAGGTATAAACTACAAATAGACCTAAGGGAAATTTGAGGGGTGGTGGCAATGTTCTGACATGTGATTATGATGATATTTGGACAGCTCTACACATTGGAGACTAATGGGTGAATTTTGTGGTATGGAAATTATAAAGCAAGGCTGCTTTAAAAAAAAAAAGTCAGAAAACTCCAGGCTTTGGAGAGAAAAGATGTTTCATTTCAGCTTTTAATGATCTAAATATCATGAGAAATTTTGGGCTAATTAGAAATATTTAAACATAGCAAAAATAGGACACTGCTTAAAATAACTGAAATAAACACCAAGAGATGCATAAAGCACTCTAGGAAGTGGTGTTTTATATAGATCTTAACTTTTTTTTTCCAATTTATATGAAACATTCTCCCAGAACAAATAGAATTGGGCTTTAACAGTTTGTCATCTTGATAGCATATCTCCCACCAAGAAAGAAGGTTGTGTGAAAGATCTAATGGAATGGAATTAACAAGAAATGAAATATAAAAGTTTGATTGTTTCCTTTTCAGTCCTACAGAAAGACCTGAGCAAGGAAAAAACCAAATAATGATAATACTAAGAATACTGTGTCATAGATGTCTGACTCATTCAGGGTTAGCATTAGGGTTGATTCAATTAAATTTCCTCTTCCTATGCACATTTGGAAGGCTACATTTCTCTGCTTCTTTTGCATTTAGTAGGGAGTCCTGTCTGGCCGAACATATATGGGCAAAGTGATATTCATAGGTATGGTCAGACAAAGCAATGAACCTCACTGCACATCCACCCAAGCTCTCTCTTTCCTACAGATGCAGCTGGAAGTGAAAATCTCTAAGGTGGTGAACTCACTTCATGGAAGGATCCTAGACTCCAGAATTACTTCTTGATTGGAGCTATACAGTAGACCTGCACAATTGGCATTAGACCTTGCCTGAACAAGAAACAGATCTGCCTTTTGTTAAGCCATTGAAATTTTGGGATTTCTTGTTCAAGCAATGAGTATTACTTAACCTAACTAATATAATACTAATACTATAACATGCATAGCACATTTCTTCCTTTTCTCCTTTCATCATCCAGGTTATTCTTTCTCTCATTCCTATCTTTCCTATTTATTTTCATCTCCCCTTCCTCATCGACCAATGTTGATTTTTGAGGCAGAGGAAGAAATATGTGAGTAGTTTTCATCCAACACCCTATCAGGAACCTTCTTCAAGAGTGAGGATATATGAATGGGCTAAGGTGAAAATGGCAGCCTGTGATTCCTCCTTCAGCCTAGTAGGTCTCAAGTCTTTGATTAAAATGCAGCATCATCGCGGAGAGCAATGGCTCTCCCCACCTCCACGCCAAGAAGCCCCTATAGCCATAAATTCTAGGTAAGAAATATCAAATATCAGAGTTGGCAGTCACCTCTGGCTTGTGAACTTTGATTTTATCATCTAAAATTTTAGCAGTGGAGAAGTGCATGCTGGTTGCTCTAAAGCTTTTTGTTCACCCCAGGAGGTCATTTCCCAAAGACAACACATTAGCATTTCAATTCATTTTCAAGCCATTTCATTACCCATGAGTCTTTCCTCCTTTTCTGCATCTAGAGCAAAGAAAGGAGAGAAGACCTACCCCAATTCAGAAACTACATCCCAGCCACACGCAGCCCTCTACATCACCCCAGTCCTTCATCTCGTCAACCCCAGTTCCCCCCAACTCTACTGTCCAAAAGAAAATAATCCAAATAAAAAACAGCTCATAAAACAGTAAACAAAATAAAGTCAGTTTTTCTTTTCTTTTTTTTTTTTTAAAGAACAAAATGAAACTTGAGGGAAAACTTACTGGAGTTACAGTTTATCCTGATACAGTCTAGATGGGGAAAAATAAATGAAAGATGAAATTGCATCCTTCAAGGTAACAGCTGCAGACATCCAAAAACAATCAGTCCACCCTTCCGGGGACAGACACACGCAAGAAATGTGGCCATTTTATATATATATGCAGTATGTACAAGTTTGAGGGTGGGTGTATATGTACAGTATATTATTTGGTAAAGTTGGATACATATATATATACACACACACATATATATATATACACATATGTATAGAGATATATACTGGTATACATATATATCCACAATAGACACCAAGCATGTTTCTTTTTTTTTTTCCAAAAACCTATTAATTTATATAAGATATTCCAAACCTGAACTTTGATATATTAATTTTTTTTTACCTTGGAAGATTAGGTAAAAATTCTCCCACCAAATGAAGATTATATTCTATCTTTCCCCACAATTTATTTTTAAATTATATTTAGAAGTAGCATTAACACAATTTTGTATTAGTGATCCAAAGATATATTATCAGTCTGATATACTGTATCATTTTTTTTTAAATTGGTCCTTGAATTTTCTCAGTGAGGTATTTAACCCTTTCTTTTTCTAAAAATAAAACTCCCTCCACCCTCTTTTAAGATCCCCAAATGCTATAGAATTTTGCACAGGCAGACTTGCCATTGCCTTTAGAGGTAAGGAAAGGGTTAACACCACCTGGTCATGTCCTGTCATAAAATGGCCACTTGCAAACAGCTAACCGCACAAACACCCATCCCAGATTTTAGAGAGGTGGGGTCATCGGGTGTAGGGCAAAAGCAGTTGTAGGTCATTATCACAATTGATTGGCTTCTCTGATTGCTCCTGTGTGTTCAAAGGCTCCCAGACCAACCCACTCACAAAGCCCATCTCTGTCTTCTTGCCTGAATGCCCAGGCTAAATCAGTGCCCACAGCATTCAGGGAGAAGGCAGGGCAGGCAGGGGAGGAGGAGGTCTTGGGCACCTTTGATATCCTGCCTATTCACTCTGTGATTCTGCATCTTGAGGAGAGACAATTTTTTAGTTTTGGTTTTATTTTCAAATGGGAAAGAGAGGGAAGAAAAAGTCTAACTGCCCAGTGCTGATAACCAGACCAGGTATTCTGCACCAGTCATTTTATTAATCTTCACTTGAAAGTCACAGGCACACCCCATAAAAATTTCTGGGTCACATCGTAGGGTATTAGTAGGAGATCGGCAGGAATGGCTAAGAAATGTCTCAGAGACTAGGTACCAACCTGCCAGTTGAACCCAGTTTTGATTTATGATAGTGGGAATTCCAGTTAAGAATTTGTCTAAAGTCAGATATAAAAAGGTAGAAACCAAATATTAGAGAAGAGGAAGAATGGTACAGGGAAAATTACAGTTATAAACCATACTCTCCTGATCAAGGTTGACCAAAACTTTTTAGAGGACTTTCCAAGGATAATGCCACCATTCAAATGTCCCCGAATCAACCATTTAAGCAAACAAGTGGGAAAGGAACCAGTGGCAACCAACAGGGCAGGATGAAACTGTGAAGTCCAGATAGGAACAATGCAAGACACCCAGTCATTCCTAGGGAGGAGGCAGGCAGATGATCCGTTCCCCAGAAGAACATCTCTTGAAAAAAATCTGGGTTTGGTTTCGTGCGGTTAGGTTTGTCATGTGTCGTCAACCGCAACAGAAAAGTGGGAGCAAACAGCCCTGGAGCAATCGGTACGATCACCAGACAGAGGAGGCCATGCCCCTGGGAGGAGTGGGGATGGGAGGGCAGGTGGAGGTGGGCACAGGGGGCTGCAGCTATTGGTTGCACCTACCATCACCCAGAGCTGGAGAAAGGCCCCTTTCTGATGTAATGAAGAGGGAAGGGAATCAGGTATATGAGCATGCTCAGAGGAGGAGTGGACCTAAAGTCACAAACCCAAGGACTGCACACCTGGAGTGGTCTTCTCCTTTGGTTTCTGTGCAGCTGAGGATTTTATTATTATGGAAGAATCTGGTCTAGGGAGAGGTGCTGGATTGCACTCAACCTTCTAGGTCACCCAAATGGTTTCATGGTATGTGAATGGTATCCTTAAACCAACATAAGGACTCGGGGCCTTTCAATATGGCAGTCAATTTGTTTAAGTCAACACATGAAGAATTATTTTGCTAATTTACTTGAAGAATAAGTGGTTTGGGGAGAAAAATCTACCGAGTGTCTTCTTCCCAAGTTCTGAGGGGATGGTTGTGTTAGTGAAGATATATGTTTTCATGAAAAATGATCCAGGGGAACTGGCTCAGAGAGGACATTCTCTTTTATATCTATCTCTGGTAGCAGCCGCCAGAGTTCACTCTCTGCATGCAAAAAAAAAAAAAAAAAAAAATCTGTCTGAGTCTTGGCACAGCATGTGAGGTATATCTATGCATTTGTGTGTTATCTGTTTTGTTTGATTTTAGTAAATGAGGAGAAATGATGATTCTCCGCATTGGTAAGATTTGGGCTGAGCAAGGAAGAGATGAATGCTTCTAAAAGTTGTGTTTTCAATAATGCATAAACAGTAGTTAGTAAGTCTAGAGGGAGAATGTCTGGAGAATTTAAATGCAGTTAACCAAACTGTCTAGCACTGTGTCAGAATCTCTACCATGGAAGAAGTGCTCTGCTGAGGACCCTGAAGGCTTTACCCTACATGGATTGACTTCTCTGTAGTGTGGCTCAATTAAATTGAACACTAAGGAAAAAGGAAATTCCTTCTATGCATGTTTCAAAGGTGACCACCATGAAAGTAGCTTGAAATCATTAAGAACATCACCTCATTAATCCACAGTATTGATTCATAGAGGTAACAGATAATCCATGATGATCTAGTAGTTTAGAGATATGAGTTCTAGTCCCAGCTCTGCTATCAAGTTTTTATATAAGCTTTGAAAAGTGGTATATTTCTGTTTCACATCTGTAAAAGTAAGCATAAAACATTTTCTCAATTTATCTCACAAAATTATTGTGAGATTAAGATTTTTTAAATATTTAAATGTATTACAATATTAAAATATTCTTATTATATCTTTTAATGATTAAGGAGCAAAACAAGGTTGATCACTAGCCAACCTCACAACTTTTAACATGTGTGTGATGCAGAATATTTATCACACCAGTTATCAACACACATGGCTGTCTTCTGAAAGCAAAGCCTTTGGAAAACCCTCATCTTGATGTTTAGCAGATAGGTTACATGAGAGAAATAAATATATTCTAGGTTCTTCTATCATGAACTTATATGTGTGATCAATTTGAAATAAATTAGAACATCATTTGTGCATATACTAAAAAAAAAAAAAAACACAGCTTGATGCAGTAAGAGAAAAAAGTAATCATTTGAAGTTCTGAGGGAACACTTGTGAATGCAAACTCTGCTCAGAGATGATTTTATCCACCACCAAGAAAAAAGAAAATATGAATTTGTGGAGGAAAAAAAAAGATATATTTATGAAGGAGTGGATTTAGGAAAGAGAGGCAGAAGAACCTTTGGACTCAATTCAGATAGGAAAAGTTACATATACATAGCCACAGGGAATTTAAATTTAGTTTCTTAGGTCAGGTTTGAAAGAATGTTAAATAAATAAAAGACAATAATTGTGATGAACCATATCCCTCAGAAAAGAAAAAAAAAACACACAAATGCTTTTGGAAAAGCACAGTGCTCTCAAGGGAGAGGCTAATTCTTTTTCCAAGGTATTTCACCTTAGGAGGAGGTAGATTGATGGTTGCCAAAAGAAGCCAAAAGGCAAAAGTAAAGTCTTTATGAAAAACACATCTTCCAGATTTTGGCCACAGTTTCAAATAGAAAAACATATGCTTCCAGGAATATACATGAGATCTATGACTAACTTGTGTGTGTGTATGTGTGTGTGTGTGTGTGTGTGTGTGTGTGTGTGTGTGTGTGTGTGAGAGAGAGAGAGAGAGAGAGAGAGAGAGAGAGAAAATGAGAGAATCATTCTATCTCTTCCTTTGTTGCCTATCCTCTTTTATCCCTTCTTTTAACCTCAGTTTTTCCTTCTAAGATGTGAGCCTGTCATAGTTGACTTTTCAATCTTTACAAAACAGCATCTAATAAGGAAAAACAAGTTGTCATCTGTTTAGAGACACAGTGGGCACTCCCCTGGGGTCCCATGGAACTGAATCATCCTCATCTGTGTACCTCTCTTTTGCTTTGAAATAGATGCAGAGATAAAACTGTCTTCATATTCTTTTTCTGGGAGCTAGGCAGGGGTGGGCTTGGTTTCCATTTTTTAATATATATTTTTGGTTTTGCTTTTTTGTTATTATTGCTTCTGCTGTTTTTCAGAGAAGTAGGCAATCAGATGTTGGTTGTTGGTTTTAGGTAATACACACTCAAGCTGGTTTGTTGAAGGTGGAAAAAGGGTTTTGTGGAAGGGAAGGTTGGGGGACAGGGGTATGCCCATCCCTGTAGGCTGCTCAGTACTCTCTGTTCTCAAGGCTGTTTGCTATGCGGGCCGCAGGCTTTGGGCCTTTGAAGGGTTGAATACCATCTTTTGATTTACCATGGTTGATGGCTGAGAGGACTGGAAACTCAAAAACACAAAAAACAACCCAGCAAAAGAGAAAAATAAAACCTAAAATAACCAAACACATACACACACACATACACATACACAAACAAAAGAAAACCAAGAGATACACTGACAACAGAAATCAAATGAAGTTGAGCAAGAAAAAGGACACAGTGTTATAAAAGCTGCAAACTAGGAAGAAAAAAAAAGGACATAACTAAATAAGCCACTGCTCAAAACAGTCTTCTGTGTCCTAGAGATATTAGAATTACAGTGTAGACATTTGGCAAGTATGACCAGTTGGTCCAAGAGCAGATAAGACTGGTATGGATTCAAAACCTCCCCCTACCAGTAGGCCACCTAGCCTTTACATGGTCTTGAATCTAGTGAATTTGTTCACTTTGTCTTCTCTCAGCCTCTAACAAATGGCTCCACTCAAGTTTTATAAAGGAGCTCTGATTTCAAAGTATAACAAACCCAAATAAATCCATTAGCTCAGAAAGTTTAGACTCAGCTATACTGCTAGTACTGTCAGCGCTGGGCATTGACTTTCTGCTGAGTAGAAAGAACAGAAATAATGGTTGGTTGGTTGGTTCTTCTGAAAACTGAGGCCCCCATTCTGCACAGAAGATCAATTAGAATACAATAAAGGGAGTCAATACCAGGAGGGAATATAAGGCCATACGGAGACATTCCAAAGTATCAATTATAGGTAGCTGAAGTAAAAGAATAGATTCTGTCCCAAGAGAGCTGCAAATTTAGTCATAATTTATCAAATCTAGAGTAAAATGGATATGCATTGCATGAGGAAAACAGAGTAATGGGTTGGTAATGACATATAGTCACAACCTTTACCCAAAGGGCTGCTAAGAAGTGGTTAGGAAAGTCAGGAAAGAAAATAGGATTACTTATCAGGAGGTACATTTTCCTTCTACGTGGCATATGCTCTAAACTTAGGGAAATATTTTTCCAGTGGGACAAAGTTACTATCTGACTTCTTGTCCCACTAGGAGAAAGTATAAATAAATCCCAGTATCATCAGGGCCACTGGAATGCCCTATCCAAATAAGTGGCTGTGGAACTAGAAATTCCCCATCCTGTTCCTTTAGCCTGCTTCTCTACCATCTCTTCCTCTCATTTAGCCTCCTCTCCTGCCCCATCTCTATCCTCAGTGTTGACTGTTTTGAGTGGTGACCAAAGAGTTGGACTTAATGGAAATATGATTGATCAAAAGATGGACCAAAGTAGCGTGTTTTACACAAAGCTAAACGATTTCAAAAAAACCAAGAAAGGAAACTTAGAAAACAAATAATCTAGTAAAGAAACCACCACTGTCAGAAACCAGAAATTGACATCAAAACCTCATGCAGAAACAAGGAGAAGGTTTTTGTTGCTGTTGGGTTTTATCCTTGGTCTATTAAACAAGAGGTGAGCAGTTAACTTTTCAAGAAACAAACAAAGAATTCAATCCAACCAATGAAATAAGAAAAGAAAGGAAAGACAAGCCCAAATGAAGTGGCAGAGGGTCCTTCATACGATACCTAGGTTAACCATGAGCTTGACACGCCCCCCATCGAGCTCCAGACGCAGTGTGTCCGCAGAGTCCCTGGAGGTAGTGGCTACTAGCAGTCCATAAGCTCGCTGGGACATGAAGCGGAAGGACACGTCCTCTGCCTCGGTGTGCATGACCATGGGCATGACAATCTTCATGTACATACTGCCATCATAGCTTAGGATGGATGCCTCTGCCAAAGAAAAATGGAATAGATGGTTAGTGTGAAGGATGCTCAAGTTGCAAATACCCTTTTGCTGCAGGCTAAGTAGAGAAGGCACCAAATTTGTAACCAGATAACATGCGTTTGATAGACCTCCATTGGTGCTACCTTTTAACTGTGTTCACTTGCACAGAGCGCTTAAAGTCTGAGGCTCTATTTTCTCATTTGCAACAGGCATATGATGACACTGGTCCCTGCCTAGGATACTCACAGACCTATCAAGGATACTGAATTAAATAATGGATGTGAAGGTATTTTCCAAAAGGGAAACTGCCCCCACAGATGATAGAAATTTTAATTCTGTACAGTGTAGATGAAGATACAAAAAGCAAAACTTAGAATCCTTGCATTTTAATGAAGAATAGGAGGAAAGTAGAAGTTTATAATTGCTAGAGCAGACAGACAGATATCTGCTTGGGAGCTACCCGAGGGAGGCACAGGCGGCAGCATCAGGATGTTCGTCTTAACACCCTGTAGCCAGGCACTGGGAGAGGGGCTCAGCCATTAAAAGAAGACTGCTAGAGATAGAACAGCAATAAAAATCTTATAGTATCCTTGGGAAATTCAGTTTACTTTTATTCAAATAGACTTCCTATAAGGAAAGAGGGAAACTCATATTTGAAACATTCTCCAATCTAAGCATTTTGTTTCTGAGGCCCCCACCCACACCCCCATATGTTATCTCAGTCTTGTAATGTGGATATAGTATTCTTATTTTTAAACAAAGTATAAACAAAGGCTCTCAAATGGGTATGTTATCATCCCAAGGTCATACAGCCTAGATCTTCACTCATCATATCTGATACCAAGTCCAGGGTCTGTTTTGTAACACCCTGATGCTCAACATGTAAGTTTGTTTAAGCAGCCATTTGGCAAACATCTTCAGAGAACACAGGATGAGAAGACCATTCACAGTCCTATGAAGCCAGCTTATCACTGTGCTCAGTATCTGGCACTGAGTAGGTTCTTTAATACATTTTTGCTATTGTCAACTTGTTGTATTTAGTGAATACATAGGTGAAACATTCAAGATCCCTGTTCTAAAGGGATACACAGTGTGTACAAATAACTGTAGTAGAACACAAATTATTAAATGACACCAGAGTGATATAAAATAAAGCCAGTGGCATTCAGAAGTGAGCCCGTGGGATGCAGGCACATAAAGAAGGTGGGAGAGAGCCTGAGCAGGGGTTGGGAGATGGGTGGAATTTGTCATGAAAGAAGTGATGGCATCAGATGTGACAACAGATTAGATAGCATCTCTACAGACAATCAAAGAAGGGGGATTCTCAAACTCCTCAATTTAACAGGAACATAAGGCATATATATTTTGGGAAGTAGAATCAACTCTCTGAATCCACAAGTTCCATATCTATGAATTCAACCAATCATTGATTGAAATTATTTTTTTAAAATTGCATTTATACTGAACATGTATAGACTTTTTCTTACTATAATGCCTAAACAATACAACTATTTATAGAGCTTCTATAATATATTAGGTATTATAAATAACCCAGAGATGATTTAAAGAATATTGGAATATGTATGTAGGTTATATACAAAGAATACATTATTCATGTAAGAGATTTTAGCATCTGTGGATTTTGGTATCTACAAGCATCCTGGAACCAATTCAAATAGTCTGCCTGCCTCTGGTCTCTCCCATTTCTGATTCCTTTTGTATATTAGGATAAGGACATTCAGTGTTAAGGACATAATAGTGAAGAAAAGAAACTAATGTGGAAGGTTCCCCAAACAGTCCACATCATCACCACACCTGCCCTATTTAAATAAGAAAAGGTCCTTGTAAAGTAATATAAAGGGTCCAACTCCTATCCCTCAAGTAAAACTCATGCCATGCTCATAGCTGCATTACAATTTGCGATTTGTGAACTCTAAGGGGACCACAGGAACAAGTGTGACAGTTGTAGGCATCATCACAATAGAAGTCATATTATGTTCTTAGATGGGGAACATAATCTAAATTTAACACATGCTCCAAATGTGAAAGAAACTGTTTTACTTCCCAGAAGAGCAGAATGAAAAAAAAAAAAAGATCAAGAATAATAGCTGAAATTTATTGAGTACTTAATATCTTCCTGGTGCTTTCTAGGACTTCACATGCATTAAGAAGTCAGTTAATCCTCAAGAAGACCATGAGGAAGAGAATATTATTATTATATTTTATACACACCAGCTCACACTACTAACAAATGGCAGAGTTGGGAGCTGAAGGCAGATGGTCTGATTCTTGAGGCTGTGTATTTAACCACTTGCCAGATTGTTAGAAAGCTATACCAGGTACACACTTGTGTTTCTAAGCATCCAAATACATCTATAATACTTCACATTAGAGTGCAGTGTTGAGTGTGTGTGTGTGTGTGTGTGTGCATGCATATATACATATGTTATTATTTAAATTAATATTATTTATAAATATACAAGATTACATAAATATAGATAATATATATTTCTAGTGTTTTATATAAGTATGAACATCACTAATTATTAATACACACCTTTTCTGTACACAACCATGCACATGTAGATTCCTATTTAGGAGATATTAGGATAATAAATGAGCCATGAAATTCTTATTTTCATGCATTCAACTTAAATGCATTCCAAAATTAGTGGCTCTTTTTGTTTCTCTGAACATGTGTAGTGAATAACATGTATAAATGAATACATATTATTTTAAAGTCAGGATTGCTACTATCAGAGAAGAAATATCTGGTGAGTATGTAGTTAAATGGCAAATGGTACAAAACAAAGTATGTGTCCCAGTGTGCACCTATGAATCTCTGTGTCTTCTATTATTAATTCAGTATTTTTAAGGGGAGGATGTTAAAGCAGAAAATTTAATATAGGAATCAGCTGAAACAAAATTATTACATGGATGCATATGAATTTGCCAAAATATTTCAAACACAAAGACTATCATTAATAGAATTATAACTGTGGGAAAGATGGAGTCTAATAAGGAAAAGTTATATAATCTATAAATCTAACAGATTATTGAATACTGAGAGACCACATCATGAGATAATGATACTTAATAGTTCCCCTCTTTTTATCTTTTAGTATCTCCTTTGTCTTGAGTGTTTTCTTTCTTTCCTTCCTTCCTTCCTTCCTTCCTTCCTTCCTTCCTTCCTTCCTTCCTTCCTTCCTTCTTTCTTTCTTTCTTTCTTTCTTTCTTTCTTTCTTTCTTTCTTTCTTTCTTTCTTTCTTTCTTTCTTTCTGTGGTACTGAGGATTGAACTCAGGGGCATTCTACTTCCGAGCTATACTCCCAGCCCGATTTTATTTTTTATTATTTATCTCTCTCTCTACCTATTTATTTATTTATTTATTTATTTATTTATTTATTTATTTATTTTGGTACTAGGTATTGAACTCAGGGGCATTCTACCCCCGAGCTACATCTTCAGCCCTATTTTTTATTCTTTATTTTAAAACAGGGTCTCACTAAGTTGCAGAGTACTGAGATAACAAGCATGCGTCACCATACACAGCTTTATTTTTTATTTTGAAACAGAGTTTCGCTAAGTTGTAGAGGGCCTCAAAAGGTTGCTGAATTTGGCCATGAACCTATGATCCTTCTGTCTCAACCTCCCAAGTACTGAGATTACAAGCCTGAGCCGCCACGCCTGGATTTAGTGAGTATTTTCTAGCATTCTATTTTAATGCCTTTAATGATATTTAACTATACTTTCTGAGCTATTTTCTTACTGATTGCTCTAATGTTTACTATATTATATAGGCTTAACACACACACACACACACACACACACACACATACACACGTGTATGTGTGTATCTTAATACACCACAATCTGTTTAATCTTTACACTAACTGAATTCCAGTAAAATATAGAAACTTTTTTTTTCTGCAGTGGGCGGGGGGGCAAATTCACTCTACCACTGAACTATATCCTCAATCCAAAATAAAGAAACAATACTCTAATGTAGCTTTCTTCTGTTCTTCCTTTTTGGTAATAGTATTCATATTATGTTTATATAAATTACAAACCTAACAATACATTGTTGTAATGATTACTTTATAAAACTTCTATTTTTCAAGTAGTAAGAGAAGAAAGAAGAGTTCAAATATGTTGATGGAGTGTTTTTTTTAAATTAAGTTTATTATTTACCATCTCTGACTTTCTTCATTTCTTCCTGTAAATTGGAGTTAGCATCTGGTGTCATTTCCTTTTTGCCAATATAGCATCATTCATTTGGGTTTTATGGTTAAATATATGACAATTCTATATGTTATAGGCATAATCATACAATTTTAAGATATTGTTTTACACATTTGCTTTTTAAATCAGTTAAGAAGAAAAAAGAAATGTATAATTATGCTGTCTTTCATCATTACCTACATAATTACCTCTACTAAAGTTTTTTGGAGGTTTTTTTCTTTTTCACACAAACTCAAATTAATGTTTGCTGTCACTTTTTTTCAAGCTGAAGAAGTTGTTCCAGTAAATTTTTATAAGGTAAGTGTACTAGAATTATTTGTTCTTATTTATTTGGCAATGTCTTTATTTCACCTTTAGTTTTTAAAGGCAGCTGCATGTAGGCTTCTTAGCTGACAGTTTAACAACTTTTTTTTTTTTCTTTCCCAGCACTTTGACTGTGGCCTCCATTTTTCCTGAAGAGATGTTAGTCCTTAGTCTCATTGTGGGACACTTGTATATGATAATTTTTATTTCTGCTGCCTTTAAGAATTTCTTTTTACCTTTGGTTTCTACCATTTTTATTATAATGTATCTGGCTGTGTATCTCCTTGCATTTATCCTATTTAGACTCCACTGAGCTTCTTGGATAGGAAGTGTTTTTGTTTTTAATCAACTTTGGGAAGTCTACAGGCATAACTTGAACATTTTCTCTGACCCTTCTCTCCCTTCTTTTCTTTTAGTTTTTCCATATATGTATGAAATATATATGTAATATACTTTATATATATATATATTTTACTTTTTATGAGACCTTACTAAATTTTATAAATGATATTAAAATATGAAAAGATTGATGTTATTATTTGAACTCTACTCCTAATTAGAAACAATAAGAAATGAGAGTATTATTTTCTGCTTCAACCCTAAATTTTGCTTGTTATGTTGCCATTTTTATCATATATTGTGTAGGAAAGGGTTAAATTCACAGATTTGGATTGTTCAAACTGTGCACTGTCTTAAGAAAGGTCTCTTTTGATGACTGGCCCTTCAGTAGCTCCTGGCAATTGGGTTCCTGGAATCTTCTAAGTGATGAGTTCTTGTATGCCTAGGGCTTTGTATTACACAGTAGTAGTTGATCTAGGTAGTTGGTAACTGAAAATATAATTTATGGTAAACACCTGCTTCCCCTCTGGGGGCTGGAGTATCAGTAACTGAAGTCAGCCATGCAAGAATTGTATACCTATGTTTCTGACCTGCAAGAAGAGATCCTCACAAAGGTCCAAAGTTATCAAACTTGGTATTCTTCCTATTGCATAAAGAACTGCCTCTGAAGTTCAAAATAGCATGCTAGTTTCTAAGGGCATTTTATATAGTTTGCTCAACCTGAGATGTATTAATTAACTCCAGAGCTTCTTCCATGGATAGAAACACTGCCCATGAACTCTCATATAACTCTGCTGGAGAAATTAGGCACATCCTTCACATATCAACTGGAAGAGGAGTCTTCAAAGTTTGCACTTGGCTTCTTCTAGCCTTTTCCCCCTGTGCCTTTTCCCTTAGCTTTTACTCTAATACACCCTGACCTTAACCATAAATATAATAGCTTCTGGGTCCTATGAGTTCTTTTAGAGAAAGATTCTTTGAGTGAATGTGGATTGAGGGACTTCTGTCATACAGGTAGACTTTGTTTTATATTCATAATCTACACAATCATCATGTTTTGTTTGTATATTTAAGTGTTGCCACTGTTCTCACAAATATTTTTCTTTAATCATAGCTTCTACATTTCTAAATAATTTTGTTGCAACCTTTAAATGTTTAGCTTTGGTGCCAATATCTTTTTTAAAAAATGTAACTCACTACTGTTATATTACCTACATTTACTTATGTTTGTGAATATCTGCTTTTGTTCTTTACATTTGGGTTACATATGGTTTACATAATTCTTGTCACCCTTTATTTCATACAGAATTTTATAGACATGAGTTTATTATAATTGAAATTGTGTAACGCCAGCATTCTATCTCATCAGTGGTAATAGAAAGTTTGTCTATATACCTAAATAATATGATTTAATCCAAGGACAAAAATCAAACATCTCAGGTTGTGCATACTATATAAAATGTCCTTAGAAACTAGCATGCTATTATGAACTTCAAAGGCATTTCTTTCTATTAGGAAAAATTTCCAGCTTGATATCTTTGGACAATTTCTTTCTTAAAGTATTCAGTTTTTTCTATTTCAAGGATTCCATTATCCTGTCTGTCCTCCATACTGCTTAGCTTCTGTAGGATTGATTTAATTTCTTTGGCTTTTTCATTGGTGTTCACCGTGATGATCTCCATCATTATCCTTCTGGGAATACTTCACTTTTTAGTCATATCTTCTCAGACTCATCTTGCTACAAATTATTTAAAGTTGATTCAATGATTACATCATTTTTACTTTTATTTTTCCTTTACTTTACAGTTTTCCCCTTCCTTTCACTCATATACATTTTCTTTGAATTTCTGTGGCACTAATTCAATTTTCTTGAGTTATTCTATAGTGCAAATATAGGAAATAGCTCAAAGGAATTTTTCTGTTCTTTGTTTTCCTCTAGATCAAAATTTTGACTTTCCTAAGCTATTTTTCTTTCATATTTTTCTGTTGTTCTGTGCTTGCATTGCTGTGTGTCTTTTCTTTGACTCATGCTCCTGTGGCTCCTTCCAGAGTTTCTAACAGAGGCATTTTAGTTACTTGTTGACCCTCAGTAACACTTAGTGATTTAATACTGTGAGTTCTATATGCTTTTTTTCTGTCATTTGAGAGATGATCAAGTCTGGGAAGGAAATGAAGGGGAGCGATAAAAGCTCAGTCAAGGCTATGCGTAACCTCCGTTAGCTACCTGGACTGCACCCTGGTTTCTGAAGCTTTGTTAAATTTCCAGCATTGGAAGTCACCACAAGTGCATCTCAAGGAAATTGAGGGATACATTAGGTTTATGATTCACATAATCCTGGGACTTCTCTTCTGATTCGTGTCCCATTGTTTCTGTTACATACATTTCTCTCACACCATCATTTCCACTACTCTCTAGTCAAAGGTGGAACAGACAAAAATGCATATCAAAATTGTTCCTTTTTTGCCGGGCGTGGTGGCGCACACCTGTAATCCCAGCATTTGGGAGGCTGAGACCAGAGGATCTGGGTTCGCGGCCAGCCTCAGCTATTGAGTGAGGCCCTCCGTAACCTAGTAAGACCCTGTTTCAAAATAAAGAATAAAAAAAGATAGGGCTAGGGGTGTAGCTCAGAGGTAGAATGCCCCTGAGTTCAATCCCCAGTACCACAAAAAAAAAAAAAAATTGTTCCTTTTTATATATGAAACCATTAGAATCTCTATTTTAACCAACTAGACAATTCCCACCAAAGAACCCAACCAAATCTCATCATGCTCCTGATGCTCCTGGCCTGGCTTCACAATCTGCTTTACTCCCATTTTTTGACATTTATGACAGTGGTTTGTATCCTTTTCCCTAGTTGGGGTTAATGATTATTTGGTTGCTATACTGTTTTCTTTTTTGTTGTTGTTGTTGTTTAACTTAAAATAAGGAGTTTTGGACAGGCAACTTTCCCCCACCATCCGCCCACTCCTTTCTTTAATCAAGTTAGTACATCTGGCTACCAAACAAACAGGAAGTCATCAAGTTCCAAGTTCTTTAATCATACTAAAAGCCTATGTTGGCTTAGGTGTGATAGTCAAGAAAAAAAGTGAAGGTCATATGGAGAATATGAAAGGTTTAGAGGTTCTTCTTGCCTACACATATTAGGAAATGACACCATTTATATCTCTTATAGTCTTGAAGGAGAACACCAGATTGCCAGGCAGTAATGAAAAGAGGAAAATAAATTGCTGTACTACACAATTGATGTGATATTGCTGGCAAATTGATATTGATACAGACTTTCCTACCACAGTATGTTGACCAGCTCTTAAGCCATCTTCTATGGAGAGTAGACGCTCACACTCATGGTCACCCTGTGAGCAAGATACCACTACATACTCTCTTCCTCATCCTCTTCTCTGCTAATATCTTCAAGACACCCTCCCACTCACTCATGCAGCTACTGGCCTCAACACTCTGAAGAGTGTTTTATTCTGATGAAGCTTCCAAAATACACAGATTGCTTCCTCTCCCAAACTGGACTGATCTTCAACAGTGTACGAATCTATGGAGGAATGCCTGCCAAGTTCTAAATCTGTATTTTGCAACAGCAGGAGCAACATAAATCTCCAGCTATGAACAGACCCAACAGTAGCCTGTAACAGTTCCAAGGAATCAACAAAATAGATGTGGGATGCTGTCCTCCCTCTTGTGGACAAGGTTGAGAACTAACTTTTCATGTTCTTAGTGTAATGCTATCATGACATTCATTCATACTGCTTTCTCATTCCAAAAAGCTACAGCACTCTAAAGAGATGGACAAAAAACCTAGTATTTCTCATTTTAATAAAATGCACGAATGTGCTTTTCTAATTTTTATAATTAAAAAGAGAAACAAAAGGAATATGGGGTAGAGAATACTTGGTTTAAAAATGTATACTCATTAGGAGAATGTTCATTTGACCAAATAATTTGTGAAGCTTTTTTTTAATAGCAATTTTTTAATAAACTTAAACATGTGACTAAATTTGTAAAAATTAAACAAGTCTCTGGAAATGTACTGCTTGCAATACTTGCTCATTCAAATGATTAATATCTAACATGTGCAGATGTGCTAAAACTGGGGGATAATATGGTTGTTGACTTTAATGAATGTTTAGCAAGTTGGAGTTATAGTAAATAGTTGAGTTATATTATACTTGAAAATGACCAAAATGTTGTGGAAATTCAGCTCAGGTATCTATACCTTTGCCTAGAGTCATTGAGGGTGAAGGGTCTGTCACTTGCATTTCAAAGATGAGAGAGAGTCACAAAGAGGAGAATGGGAAGGTATTCCAGGTGAAGGGACAGCATACATACAGCACAAGGTTGACAAGGGCATGGAATTCAATAATATATTAAGCACAGTGTGTGGCACAGAATCTGGTGAACAATGGTTACGGTATGGCCCATTCGAGGAGCAGGAGGAGTTCCCTGTGGTAGAGTCTAATAGGTTTCTCAACAGGACACTACTTGACACTTTGAACCAGGCATCTGTTGTGAAGTCGGCCTGTGCATTGTAGGGTGTTTAGCAGCATCTCGAGACTCCACCCACCAGATGCCAGTAGTACCTGCCTTTGCCATGACAACCAGAAATGTCTCCAGACCTTTGAGGGGAAAATCACCCCCAAGTGAGAACACTGGGCCTCAGTTTCCCCATTTACAACATGAATAATAACACTAAATCAGTCCAGAAATCAAGGAAGCAGATTTCCCCCTTTTCTCACATACATACATACATACATACACACACATACACACACACACACACACACACATCATGCATGCACGTGCACTCACACACTATCAATATGCTATTTCCAATATCTCTTAAACAGTGTTGGCTATGGAATGAAAATACAAAAGAATTGTGAGAGAGCCAGACATTACAGACAACTGATGCAGCATATGAAATAAAATGTGCCTTCTATCGAATGTAGCTAAGAGCAAATAATAGAGAGAAATGTCACAACTCTATGTTTGTGAACAATAGAATCTAGAGTCACTAGGTTAATAAACTGCTCCTAGAATTGAAATCTTCATAGTTTTTCACCCCTTAGAATGTTATTAGAATGAATATTGGATTCTATGTTATGACTCAGGGCTGATACATCAGTTCATCAAGTCCCAGCCAATGTACAATAGAACATGCTCTTCTTGTGAAACCACATTATTTGTAGTATTAGTTTTCAGTCATTATAGTAAGATTACTATGTCCATATCTGAGTTTATTTGTTCAATATATGGTTTAGGGGCACCAGACTATGTGTTCCAGGCTCTGTTCTAGAAATCGGAGATGAAGCAATGGATAAAACAAATTTCTGACCTTATGTAGCTATAATCATCTAGGGTAAAGGCTGAATAAAAGTAAGCTTATTAATCTAAAAATTCAAGTGCAAATAGCTACTGTAGTACACCGTATAAGTAAAGAACAGATAAACAAATGGCAGCATCATGAATCAATCATTTGACTGTCCATACAGGGATGACATATCTCAAATATTCCTATTCTGCATTGCAGCCTCCTATCAATATTATGTTTGGGAACTTTGGAAGAGTAGGTATTAGATAATCTCATCAAGATATGAGCATCTGTTCAACAGTATTAAACAGTTAGGTCTCAATTACTTTTTCCTAAACATGGACACACATGCTATAGCCATCACTGCCTGAGGTACTAGGATCCTGGGATGGATAGAAAGCAAAGCCCAGTGTTGTGCTGAGTTTGCCAAACAGAACAGCAAAGTTGTAGCTGTCTGGCAGGTGACGAGGATGCATCACACACAGGCTGCTACTGCAGAAACAATGGAGAAGACAGCTCAGATTAAGCTGTAAACATTTCTTCTTGTCAGGGCTCCATTTCCCTGCAAACAGAAAGTTGTTTTATAGGGTTGGCAAAGTATATTAGAAATTATATTACCGGCCCACAGCTGATGAGCTTATAAGTCTGTAGGGAACAAGATATCTGGCTCTGTCGCCAAGTTTAGCCTGCCAAAATTGCACACGAGGCACACCAGTCAGAGAGAGACTGCTAAAACTTAGAAATGAGTGGCCCAAGAATGCACTGCAGTGGAAGGAGGAAGGTGCAGGGCTCATGACACTAACTTATTTCCAAGTCTTCCTCTTTGAGATATCTTTAAGACTCAGTGACCCAGTCCAGCAGTTCCTAAGTTGATAATTAATTATAGCTTGAACGGCCAAACAACCAAGGGTGTGTCTCATGAATGCTTGGACAGTTTCCAGTGAAAAGTTCCCATACCTTATTATACCACTCCCCAAATATTTCTGGTTTCTTGTTTATTTTGCTAACTAGCAAGAGCTTTCCCTGTTTTCAGTGTGCTTGGCATATAATTTAATCTTTTTATTTTCTACTTATAGGTGGACTAGAGTCAGTTTTCTAAAACAAATCAAATCAAGTAACTTCCAAAGGCACAGAATTCTCAATCTTAGATGATTGGGCTCCTAGTTCCATTTCCACAGGTTTTGACCTAGCCAATCAATTTTACTTCTGATGTTCTAGGGTAATTATTATTAGTACTACCTTTTACTCAAAAGTATAGCAGCTTAGACTGAAAGCCAGCTGGTAACCGTACTTTACAGCTCATCTTCTACTATTTTTCTTTGTCCTTTATGGTCAGCATGCTGGCCTCTTGTTTTCTTGAACACAAACACACCAATTTGTTATCGTATTGAGGCATTGTGCCAACCAGTTCATTAGTGTGGAATTCCCTGTTTCTGTTTATTTTGCATGTCTGGCTTCTTCTCATGGAAGCCCTCCCCCAGATAGCTTATCATCTCAGAAAGCAATACCCTGATCGCCCTAATTGCCCTTCTCTCCAGGCATGTTCTATCACATCAGTTTATTTATTGTTTGTGATGGCATTTAAATTATCTGATTTTTTTTTTTTTTTTTGGTTCCTGGGTTTATCTGACTCCTAGTTCTAGAACATAAGTTCCATGAATACAGATATTTTTTCATTTACTGATATGTAGCTTTTTCCTAGATGAGTGGACCATAGCAGGTGCTTAATAAAATAGATGGTGACTGAAGGCATCACTTTCTCCATGAAGCTTATTCAGCTACTTGTAGTAAGACTGGCCACCCATTCTCTATGGCTTTCTAGCTGGTACAAACATTTATTACTGGCAGTGCCTATAAGACTTTCTTGGCATGTATTTTAGTTTACATATTTGCCTCTCTCCTGACATTGAGAAAAAAACTAGGGTAAATATATTTTCTGTTCATTGTTTTGTTTTGGGTGTTGTTTTAGACTTGTTATTCTAACTTATATACTTACAAAAAAGTTATTAAAAAAACCCACATCAAGAGTCTTTTGCCCTATGAATACCATAGGTAATTACCATATTGTAATTATTACCATATTGTAATTATGAATAATAGCAAATTCATACTGATACAGTATTTTAAGTAAACTTTAGGTCTTACTCAAATTTTACCATTTTCCCAGTCATGTTCTTTTTCTGTCTCTATTGCATTAATTGTATTTCTCCTTAGTTTCCTCCAGTCTCTAACAGTTTCCTGTTTTTCCTTGTCTTTTATGTCCTTTTAAACAGAACTGTTTTATGAAATATCCTCAGTTTTGATGTGCCCAGTGTTTTCATGCTTGGTGTGAGATTATATGCTTTTGGAATATCCTGGAGACTGCATGGTGTCCCTCTCAGTTCATTGTATCATGGTGTTGCTATATCTTGCTCCTGGTGATGGATTAAGTTGTTGTCTCCCAGGTCTCTCCATTCTTAAATTACTGTCCTTTTTTTTTTTAACTGTCTTTTTGTTTACTGTAATTTTAATTCTACTTATTAAACGTAAGTAAAATATTTAATGAAAGGCACTAAGAATTAAACCCAGGAGTGTTCTATTCTGAGCTACACCCCAACCCTTTTCACTTTTTATTTTGAAGCAGGGTCTCACTAAATTACTAAAGCTGGTCTTATCTCAGCTTCTGAAGTCCTGGGATTAAACATGTGTATCACCACTCCTGCTAGTGACTGTTTTTCCCTTTGTAGTTGATAAGTATCTTAAAGAAGATGCTTTGAGACTGCAAATCTTATTTCTCCTCAGTCTTTCATGCAGTAACTTTATCACCCATCAGTGGCTCTTGTCTGTAAAATTTGTTACTGTGGTGGTGGTCTCATAGGGATGATCATTCCTTCTTTCCTAATTAACACTTTTTAATTAGAACTCCATTGTATCCTTACTCATTTTTAACTCTTCCTGCCAGGGCTTATTGTATTTCTGGTATGTATCTCTGTAAGTAGAGACTATAGTAGAGCAATTAAGTTCTCAGACTGTGTACGAGGCCTGCTGTTTACCATCTTTGTTACAGGACAAGTCCTTAATCTTTCCAACCCTCAGTTTCTGCATTCATAAAATAATGACAATATTAGCACAGGGCTCGTGAGGTTTCTAGGTGGATACTCAATTATTTCTCATGTGTCTATTCAGGCACTGGAGACATAAGAAATGACAAAGGCCACATACCTGACTCTTTAAGGTCCTCACACCTAGTCCTATCACATATTAAGCATAGCTCAGCTTCAAAACTGCAAATCTACAGTTATGAGTTACAACTGTAGAATTCCCTGGCCAATCATGATTTCTTAAGGATTTAGGAAAGCTTTGGGTAAAAGCTCAAATTCAATTCCTTAGGAAAGAGAGGCAATCTTTTCAGTTTCCCTGGACTCTGTGAACATAGTCAAAGGTATGCTCCCCCTAGCCCCAGGTATGAGATTTTGGTAATTAATTTCTCCCAAATATCTCAGAATCCTAGGGGGAGAAGGCTGATTAAAACACAAGTAAAATATTTAATGAAAGTTAAATGTTAAAAGTTCTTAAAGGAGGGCTCTCCTCTCTCTACACCACTCTCTTTAGGTCCCAGTCTATAGAGGAACTGGAGGCTTGCTGTAACGTGAGCCAGAGGAAATATTTGAAAATGGAGAAAACTGTAGCTGGTAAATGTTATTGCTAGCTCTGGGAGGTGAGGCCAGCCAGGCTAATACCAGCTTGCTGGAGCTTGGCAGGCCCCGGGGGGAGCCCAGACTAGCAGGCGAGCCCATCACACAAGCCAAGTCCAAATGTCACTCTAACATTTGCAGAGCTGTGTGTAACTGCTTAAGAAGAGGTTTCCAATGAGAAGGTCAAGGATGGAAAAACTCTCTGGAGAGCAGAAGGGTATACTGGGAGGTGCAGCCATTTTGTGTAGCATTCTTTTCTTTTATTTGGAGCAGGTTTTGTTTTGTTTTGTTTTGGGTTAAACCGTGTGGTTTTTCCTGCTAACCATTGCTCATAGAGACAGATAATCCTTCAAGAAAGCCAAGTCCAATATCTGGTTTGATTTTAACAGGGAGACAAAATTCTATATTGTTCTGAACTCTACACCAAACACCTTTTGTTATATATTTGTGTATTTTTATTCTTTAAGTCCCCAGGTGGTTTTGTTTGTCGGTAGTTGATCCTTGCTCTTTCTACATTTAACATTCACAGTTTTGAAATTTTTCCCAAAGAGTCTGAATAGATACCTTATGTGGTCATATGTAATTTTGCTGAGTCATAAATTTCAGCCCCATGGAGAGCAGGAAGTATAAGAACTTAGTGAATAAACGCAGCTGAGCCCTCAGCATTCATGTCCTAGTGAGGCTGAGTGGTTCTCTTTAATTTTGAAATATTTCAAACATTCAAGTGAGTATAATAAGTATCTGTATGCTACCTATAATTTGGCTTCTATTACTTTCTAATATTCTGGTATATTTGTTTCAGATTCTTTTTGAACAAATAAAATATTGCAGGCATAGATAAATAGTCTTACAGAGGTCCTACTTTCTTTCCTTTCAGAAATAACCTATTTCCTGGAACATTCATTGTATCCATGCATGTTTTTATATTCTTAATATATATGGATCTATACATAAGGTGTTTTGGATTATTTTGAATGTTTATAAATTTTGTGTAAACAGTATTATTCTGTGTATATTATCCTGCAATTTCCTTTTCCTCTTCAAGATTATGGCTTTAGGTTTTACTAATGTTAAAAGTAGCTGTAGTGTGTTTTGCTCTACTGTTGGTTGATATTCTATTTTATAGAATTTATTTAGCACTTCTGCAAATTTATATTACTTCTAATTGAGGTGAGTACTAGAGATTGAACCCAGACACATTCTACTCCTGAGCTACACACCTCACCCTATTTTATGTTTTATTTTGAAAGAGGATCTCTCTAGGTTGATGAGAATCTTACTACTAGCTGAGGCTATCTTCCAACATTTGATCCTCAGCAGTGTCAGCCTCCCAAGTATTGAGATGACAGGCGTGTGCCTCCATGCCCAGCTTACTACCAATTTTTTAAACAAGTAGTATACATTCCAGTAACTGCCTCAATATGAACTTGTGTGGGAGTTTCTTTAAAGCATTTACATAGATAGTCAATTGTTAGGCCAAATGTCATGAAGGATTTCAGTGCTAAATTGCTTTCCAGAGTGCTTGCTAGAGTTTACCCTCCCCCTATTTAGAATGTGAGGGTTTCTATTTCTCTTCCTCTTTGCCAAGACTTAAATATCACCAGTGTTATTAACTTTTGATACCCTGGTAGTTTGCAACAGTATCTTAACATAATTTGCATGTGCAGTCTCAAAGTTATTAGTGTGGCTGGACATGGTGGCGCATACCTGTAAACCACTACTAGGGAGGCTAAGACAGGATCCTAATGGTTGAAGCCAGCCTAAGCAACTTAGTGAGGCTCTCAGCAACAGTAATGAGACCCTGTTTCTCACTAAAAATAAAATAGGGCTGGAGATGTGGCTCAGAGGTAGAATGCCCCTGGGTTAATCCCCACTACTACAAAAAATAAAAAATAAATAAGTAAATAAAAATAAGGCTGATGGAATATCTTAGAAGGAGAATATCCTTGGGTTCAATCCTCAGTACAAAAAAAAAAAAAAAAAAGATTAGAGTGGCTGTATGCAATTTTATATATTTTTTAGCCATTTTGGTTTTAGCATCTGTCATTTTCTGATGCAAATTTCAGTTATTTCTCTTTCTCTTGTTGACTTGGAGTTCACTATACAATTTATGTTATCAGTTCTTTCTACAATGCATGCATTGCCAATATTTCTCTCAATTTGTGGTTTGTCTTCTAATTTACCACATTATTTCTTGAACATAATTTTTACATTAAATTATAATCAAACATCAATATTTCATTTATGGTCTGTGTTTCTTTCTGACAATTTTTAAGAAATCTTTCTCACTTATAAACTGTGAGAAAAAATATTTGTTTTCTCAATTTTTAAAACTTTTGCACATATACTTAATATTTAATATTTTCTCAATTTATTTTCTTGTTTGATGTAAAGCTGAAATTTAATTTTTTTTCCATATGAATGCCCAATTATCCCAGCACTATTTATTGACTAATTTGTTCATTAACTATTAGTTTGTAATGCTGGTCTAGTCATGTATCAATTTTTCATACTGCATGGGATAGCTACTCAGGTTGATTTTGTTTAATAAGTCTATGTGTTACCTACTTTGTACCAATGTTATACTATCTTAATTATTTGGGGTATAAAATACATCTTGGTACCTGGTAGAGAAAAACTCCTCTCTTGTTTTATGTTTTTCTAGAACTATTTTTGGATCCTTTAAGTTTACATATAATTTGTAGGAAAAATCAGGTTTGGGCTCTGTGACAAATTCTCTTTCAATTTTGAGTAGAACTGCAATGATTTACAGAAAATTTAGGGAGAATTAGCATTGTTAAGTTATTAAGTCTACCCATGCTTGAATATGATAGATATTAATGATTTATCCAGGTCTTTATTTTATAACCTTCAATAATATTTTGTCATTTTAAATAAAGGTCTTGAATCTTTTACTGTTTATTTTTAGTTGCTATTAAGCTACTGCAGATGGTAATTTTTCTGTTCTGCATTTTAATTGGTAATTATAATTATACAGAAAGGCTAATTAGGTTTATATGTTTATCTTCTATCAAAAGTCTTGCTGAAAACACTTTCGGATCTAATAGTTTGACTATAGACCCCTATGGACTTTGTACACATGAGGATTGTTTAGTGTATTCCTTTCTCATCCTTATGCATCAGACTCTTTATCTTATTTCATTCAATAGTTTCTACATTTTTGTAATCAGTATAAGCAACAATAGTGTTCTTGTTTTATTCTTAATATGAATAAACATTGTTTTCTATAGGCTTTTGATAGCTTTCTTTTTTCATGGGGAAAAGGTCTAGTTTAACCTAAGCCCATTTTTTAAAAATAATATATGTTAACTTTATCAAGTATTTCTTAATTCATTTAAATGACTCAATTTTTCTTTCTCTTCACTATCATTATCATTGTATATTAAATTTAATTAATGTAGTTCCTGATGTTGAATCATCCTCACATTTCTGAGGGGAAAAAAAAAAAACCTTCCTTGTTTATGATAGATATATTTTTCAACACTGAATTAAATTTGCTAATTTTATTCTTAAAAGTTATATTAGAAGTATTCATTTGTGCAGGGTCATTTGTTTCCTCTCATATGCAGAAGCTAAGGAGTAATCAATATACAAGAAAGACTTTAGGTAATGGGGAAGAAACTGCAGTAGAGCAAGGGAGAGAGTCTAGAGGAGGGTAGTGTTGGGGAGAATTACTGAAGGAAACACTTCCATTGACAATGTGTACATATGTAAAATTACCACTGTCAATCTCAATGCCCTGCAGGCATGGGAAAGGGAGGGAAGGAGTGGGGAAGGAGCTGGAGGGAAAGCTCACCAAGTGCTGTATGCATTTATGTCCCTACCATTCTACACTATATTATGATGTGAGACTAAAATGCACCAATAAAAGTATGTAAAAATAAAAATAAAAAAGCATTCATTTAAATACCCATATAATTGTGCTTTGGAATGGAAGATGATATAATGAAATAAATTGGGTCTGTGCTGGTTTCCACCCAAATTGATTCAATTTTTGAAGTAGCCAGGGGCCTTCCTGACAGGTAGACCTGCCCCTGCAGAGGTTTCCTATGTGGACTTCAGTCCTAGTAGGTGTCAATGTTTAAAAAAAATATGCCAGGCATATTGTAAGTGGGAACTAACTATGAGCAGAATGAATAAGGACATTAGTGCTCAAATAAAAGAAAATAAGAAGAAGAAGAGAGAAAAAAGGGAAGGAAAGAAGAGAAAAAGGAAGAATTTCTTAGGGCAAAACTTTACAACATATTCATACTTTCTGGTAAAATACTTTGTTAAGAAGAAATAAAGGAGAAGAGACGTCAGTAAAATAGTGGGAGGGGATCAAGGGAAGGGGGTGGTGGAGAGGAGACTTGATGAAGGAAACAGTTCAAATAATGCTATGTACACAACAAAATTGTCAATACCAATCTCAATAACATGTACAGGAAGAAGGAGGGGGATGGGATCTGGAGGGAAACACACCAGGTGCTGTGTGTATGTATGTTCCTATCACGCCGAACCTCATTATGATGTATAATTACAGGGTATCAAAAAAAAACCATATATATATATATATATATTATATTATATTTTTTGCGGTACTGGGGATTGAACTCAGGGGCATTCTACCTCCGAGCTACACCCCCAGCCCTATTTTTTATTCTTTATTTTGAAACCGAGTCTCACTAAGTTGCGGAGTGCCTCACTAGGTAGCTGAGGCTGGCCTCGAACCCGGATCCTCTGGTCTCAGCCTCCCAAATGCTGGGATTACAAGCATGTGCCACCACGCCCGGCTCAATAAAAATATTTTAAAAAGAAAGTAAAAAGAAAAGAAAAGCAAAATGCTGAAAGAATTAGCTTTTATAAATTTCATCTCCTTTCAGAACTGCTTTAAGAAGAAAATACAATCATTCCAACCCTTTTCTGATTCTTAAGAGATGAAAGGATAAATTGTACATTTTACCTTTGATTGTATTTTGGTCCCAAATTAATTTCATTGAGGAATCAGTGTTTATCTGATATCTTTCACTAAGGTCTGTCTTGAAGAGGGTCTGTTGTGATTGCCCAGGGGCTACAGCCTGTGGGAAGCCTCACATTTTCAGGCAATCTCAGCATGCTTAACTTTTCTATTATAGGACATAAGAAGAATAAGCCACTGCCTCGCACAGGGCCTGGGAGTCAATGACAGGTTCGATTTTCTCAGGGCAATATCAACCTAAGACAGGGAGGGCTCTTTGAATGACTCATCAAGAACCCATGATGGCTAAGATTATGCACCTGGTAGGAAAGGACCTAACACAGGCACAGTCCTTCATGCATTTTAAAATAAAAATGGGGGGGAGGGGTGGTTGTGGAGCCCAGCTGGGCCCTTTCCCTCCTGGCAGTTGCTATCTGCATATATGAGTAATTATACTGATTATTCTGCTATGGCTACAATGGCGTCTCGAAGTCTGGAGATTGCTCCTAGGATGCGTAGATGAAAGACCCTACCAGGCTATGTTAAGAATGTGGCCTATATGTGGAAAACGAAGAAGTGGTGCTAATTGTGCTCCGACAATGAGTGATATGTTGTAAATGTATATGGAACCCTGTTGTACTCAAGAAATGTATAAAAAAGTCTGTGCTGAATAATAAAAAATTTTTAAAAAGTTCAAACATAGTGCATGAGGTACACCAAATATTTTTCTCTTCTAATTTTTACATAAATTCTCCAATTATCAAGCCAAACAACAAGATACTTTGATGCTTTGAACTTTGTTTTAATCTGACCAATCTCTTCCTATGCCTTTGTAAGGATCCTTCAAGCTAAAGCTACCTTCTCTCTTCAAAGATACCACCTGATTTTCTGTTAGTAAAATGGTAGACAGGAGAAGGGGTTGCCATCATTTAACTAGTGAGGGAGTACTTAAGTGAATATAAAATTATTTCAGAATCAAATTGAGAGGCACTCTCATTTGTTGTCTAAGAATGAAGTTATAGTCTAAATCTCAATACTTCCTCTTATTAGTTGTGTGACATTTAAAAGGCTACTTAAGCCATTAAGTAGCCTCAGTTTCCTCATTTGCAAAATAGATGTGAATGATATCTATTTGATAAGCCTTCATAACAATTAAATGTGATGTTTGTTAAATGCTTGGCATGGTAGCTAGTACCTAGCTGATTAATAAACATTAGCTATTCACCTAATGATCAAATTCTCTACTAGTTATAACACAGGGGGAAATCAAGATGGACCCATCATATGGATGTGCATACTGAGGCTTAAACTGGTAGTTTGTGAAATCCCAAGGAAATGGCAAGCCTGGGGCTTAAACTGGTAGTTTGTGGAGTCCCAAGGAAATGGTAAGCATTGAAAAACGAGAAGGAAAGTCTCTAGAAGTCAAACCTTTACTCCTTGCACTGTGCTGTGTGCATATGTTAGTGATTATTTACACCCAAGTAAGAATGTGGTCACTGAATAACTTGAATGATGATGAATACGCCTTTATGGGATCATGAAGTGGAGGGAAGGGACCAAGCATACAGAATCCTCTGGATAACAAAGATGTGGAGTTTCAGTCTAGGTGCCACAGAAAACTGCACGATGGTGTTAGTGGGGAGGGAGCAGATGCGAGTAATAGATGTACATGGATGACTTCTCTCATTCTTTCAGTTTCCTTATCTATCAAGTGAAGGAGTTGCACTAGATGTGGGTCTCAAAGTACAGTTCCTGGACCGGCAATATCAGCATCACCTGACATTGCTGGTCCCATCACTGATGGGCATGTTCACCAGGCACATTCCCTACAAGACCTATTGAATCAGATATTCCAAGGGCAGGACCTAGAAAACTGTGTAATACTGCTCTACAAGTGGACTCTGATGCACTCTGGGGTTTGAGAAACTCTGGATTCAACAAGCTCAGACATTCATTTCAGCTCCAAAGTCCAAGGTTTCTAGTAAAGTCCTTCATGAACCAGATCACAAGCCCCAGCAAAATCCTTCATGAAGCAGGTCAGGAATCTTAGCACATGAGACTATCTAGCATTTTATCAGCCCTTCCTGGCTAATATTTTGTTTCAGAGAGGAATTATTCAAAGATAAAGAAATAACTACCTAATGTACAGATCTCATGTCAGTGTACATTTTATATCCTGAGCCAAATATTTAATAAGTTGGAAAAGGATTAACATAATGCCACATTGACCTGTACATTTCTTCTCTTAGCTATCAGAATGAATTTTCTTAAATCCTATATCCCCTATATGATTATCTGACCGGATTTATAAAAAATTATGGGGCCATTAGAGAACTTATATCTATCTCTACATTATATAAGGATCAGCACAAAGAAGGTATTTAATTGTAGAAAGGATAGTATGATGAAAGGGCAGACCCTCTGGAATTGCATTAAGAGCAAAGTAAGATTCCAGTTTTGCTAATGGTCTAGGATTCAGAATTTAAATGTAGAAAGGTCTGGCAGGTAATTGGCACAATCTACATATAACCAGCATTATAGTCACATGTGCTCTAAGAGCTATTCATAAAAATAGCCCCATCACTATACCACAAAATAATTTTCAGACTTCATTTTAGAGTCACCTTTCAAATTTTGTCATATAGGTGTGTGTGGCTGCTTAAAATGGACTCTGGAATCATATATATATATATATATATATTGGTTCTTGGCAAATTCCCGAGGGTTAACACAATATAATAAATAGCCAAACATAATTACTTTAAAATAAAGGTATTAAAGCCGGATGTGGTGGTGTAATCGCAGTACTTGGGAGGCTGAGACAGGAGGATCTGGGTTCACGGTCAGCCTCAGCTACTTAGTGAGGCACTCTGTAACTTAGTGAGACCCTGTTTCAAAATAAAGAATAAAAAAATAGGACTGGGGGTATAGCTCGAAGGTAGAATGCCCCTGGATTCTATCCCCAGTGCCACAAAAATAAATAAATAAATAAATAAATAAATAAATAAATAAATAAATAATAAAGATACTAAAAAAACTAAATAAGGATTATTCAATAAGTTGAGAAATACCAAAATGAAGGAGTATATGTTCAAATTAAATTGGAAATAAGCCCCACTTCCTCACCCTGCACAAGAGTCAATTCAAGATGGACCAAACACCTGGAAATTAGACCAGAGTCCTTGCAGATGGATGGTGGATTAGGAAGAGAGGTGAAATCTAAGTTTACCTACTCATTAACCAGGGGTCACTTAACCTCTATTTTGTTGCTGTTGTTGTTGTTGTTCCTCAACTATAAAGTGGAAACATCTGTATCCATCTCAAAAAAAAAGTTGCAAGATGGGCATGGTGATGCATGATTGTAATCCCAGTACTTGGGAGGCTGGCACTGGAGTATCCCAGTTCCCGGCCAGCCTCAGCTACTTAGTGAGGCCCTCTGCAGCTCAGTGAGAGCCTGTTTCAAACAAATAATAAAAAATAGAACTGAAGGTGTAGCTTGGAGGTAGAATTACCCTGGGTTCAACCCTCAGTACCACAAAAAAAAAAAAGTTACAAATATTACCTAGATAATGTAAGTGGTGCTTTATGTTTAAAAATCAATATGTAATAGCTATTAATAACAACAGGAATTTTTTTCATGGTATCTAAGATATTCTTAGACTCACTGAGCTGCATAATGTGAAAGAAAGTATAATGTCTCTGAAACTATCCAATTATTCTCTTTGTTTAGACAGAGAATATGAGCTAAATGAATTATAAAGTTCATTTGGCTTGGGGTATTAGATTTGCATGATTTATTAATTAACATGTAATGTAGTACTATGCAGCCACTTTACAATAATTTTAAAGAACATTTATGAACATAGGGAAAGCTCATGATGAAATTTGAATGGAAACAGATTAAAATGTAAGTATAATATGATCCACTTTTGTTGGAAATTATTAAATTTGTTTAGTCCATAAATATATAGATAAAATGGATATTCAGATATATTAACATATATTTAAATCTATAGATGTATCTATGAAGAAATACACTAAAAAGCAATAGCTATTAACTATGAGTAAGCAATAGGATGATGGATTACTTTTCTTCCTTAAATATTTCAGTGCTTACCAAATTTTCTATAGTAAATATCTATCACATTGATCAAGGAAAAGAATACAGGTAACAAAATAACTAAAAGGCCAAAGACTTTTAACAAAATGGTAAATTAGTTATAATAGAATGTTAGGTTAAAAATAAGAAATATAAAAATTAGTGTGCTTTTTCCCATGTGTAGGAAAATGTTAGTAGAATGTATAAATTGCAGTTACTTCTGGTTGATAAGTTTTGAGTAATAGCTTTATTTTCCTTTCTTTTTTAAATATTGACCAATCTTCTCAAAACAAGCATACTGATTTATTATTTATGCACACATACCTATGTATACATGCATATACATGTAAGCATATGTACATATGCATACTAACACAGGTATGTGTGTATTTATATATATTCAGAGAGAGAGAGTACATACAAAGAGATCTCGTCCTTCCTCAAGAGAGCCTAAGTCCAGATCCTTTAGCACAACGATCTCCCCACCTCCAGTCCTGGCATTGAACTATCATCATGCTATGTGACCATGGAGTCTTACACATGTAGGATCTGGCATAGCTAATGCCATATTTCTTGGAAGGAACAAATAGCAGACATAAATTATCCAATAAGAAAATGAGAATAGTTTAGAAATTATTGAAAGCTGACTGAAGAAAGCTAATCTAGAATAAGTAAATAAAAGTGTGTGTGTGTGTGTGTGTGTGTGTGTGTGTGTGTGTGTGTGTGTGTGTGTGTTTCAGGCTGGCGAAGATGTCAACACTGAGGAAAGGTGTCAGGCAATAATTATAGCCTTAGCAACAGCACATGTGCTGGAAAAAGACTACAGTGCACAACTTAATTTATGGTTCTCGACTGAAGCTTTTAAACTTAAAATTAAAAAAAAATAATAAAGTTAAGTAAGATTTATAACCACAGAGGAGGGAGGGAACTGAATCTTGTCGGTTCCTTTATCCTGCTGTCAGAGATTTGCCCATTCTCAGCACACACTTTCCTAAAATGCTAATTACCAGGTTCTAGCTGGTAGGCAGCTCCTGTGCGGGCCTGGCTGACATTCTGTGCTCCCTCCCCTCTGCCCCTACAAAGAAGAGAAGGGAAAAGAAGGAAGCAGCCAATCCAGCACTGGAGTACTGGATAGCTTTGCATCCCCAAACTCTCCTTCCAATGGTCCAAGGAGCTAGGGGAATAGTTTTAAAAGCTGAAAGATTTTGTTATTGGTATAGAACATCAGAATAGTGATGAGTGTTTAGACAAAAAACACCAGAGTTAGAGGACTTAAACTTTTCTTTTTTTTTTTTCACCTTCCTGATTCTGACCACTCTAGCTCCCGACATATTTTCTCTCTGTGCACCTTGAACAAGCCATCTGGTAAGTGTATCTTGGCAGTGGCTGCCCTTTCATGACCCTGTATGTGCTGGACTTACCTCTATGACTAGGCTTGAGGCCTTCATCATTTAAGACAGAGCCCTTTTATGTGTTGACAGCTAGGCTGTACCTCCTGGGGAAACACTGAGAACCCCTCTGAGGTGTCAAGAGGTTCTAAACAATTTAGACATTGATCCTTCAGAGAGCAGCACTAATTCTTTCCACCACACCTCACAAGAGCTGTCTTACAGAAGCTCTCAAGATGTGGTTTTCACTCCAGAGACCAATATCAAGTGCATTAGAGCTTGGGCCGCCGGGTCTTGCTCCTTGGTACCACCTCTGAAGGTGTTCAGTCCAATTAGCAAGCATGGCCTTCCTTAAGTGGTACAAAGTGTTTACAAATCCCAGGAGACTGGAATAATGGAAGCATTAACAATAGCATGGATCCACAGGAGGGTGTTAAAGGGCCCTCTGTGAAATGGGGTGTTCTGATTGCTACTTTCATTCTGCATGCATTGCCTTTAACAATGAGAGAAAGTTACAATGCTTACCCCGGTGGCTTAGATTTTCCACTATTCAAAATAGCTCCCTTTAGTAGCAAGCCCCCCACCACACACACGTGTATACAAACACACAAATGTGTGTGCTTCTCTTGCCAGATGTTCCCTCCCTCCTTTACTCCCTCCATATCACTGTGTTCTTCTTCTTCTTTCTAAATGTATTCTTTGCAGTTTTCTCTACTTTCTAAAAAATATATTAAAAAATAACCGAATTTAGACTTACTCTTATTTCTAGTCTTTATCTGCTCACTATTATTCAGCCAATTGGCCACTAGGCCCTAGTTAGCAAATTTGCTAATTTTCATATCCAGGAATGGAAAAGCAGGAGACATCTTTGTACATATTTCCTCCAAGATACATTTCTATCCAGTTGCCATTGTGGGCATTACTAAGTTATCTTCAAAAGTTCCCCGAGAATAGGCAAGAGGACCGATAGTGTCGTGGAGAACTCTGAATGGGATCACAACTAGCCCTCAGCACCAGAGTGACAATTCCTATCAGAAGTCAACCATAGGCCATACCAATGAAGGGTAGCAACGTGTGTTCTAGAACCAGTCAGACCTGGTTCAATTCCTAGAAACCTCCTTATTATCCTAAGTCTTAGTCTATTCATCTGTAAAATAGGGACACTAACACACCTGAAATCACTGTGTGGTTATGAGAATTCATAGCTTGATGCCAAAGCCTTTCATGCAAGATTATTTCAGAATCTGCAAAGACTCAGATCTTTTAGTTACACACACACACACACACACACACACACACACACACACACACATATACTATCTGGATATTCTGCCTGTTTTTCACTTAGGCAAGGAAACTCCATGGTTCTTTTTTACTTTCAGACAATGAAAACCTATTTACCATACCCCTTGTAGTCACACCCCTGAATCTCTGTTCCCCTAAACGGTCCCTAAGCTCCAGCTGAGTTAGACCACTAGTCAGCCACTCAGTGTATCCCAGGGCATCTCATCTCTATCCTTTGCTTATTGCTGTTTCTGCCCCAAAATTGCCATTGCCTCCCATGACCATCTCCTCAGCACAACAAACATTCCTCTTTTCTAAATTACACCACTTAATCTGTGTTGTACTCATTCTGTTCTGCCTTAGTCTGATTAGGCATGTCACTGCTTCCAGAATCATCTTTAGAATCTTGTCTTGGATTCAGTATTAGTCATAGAAGAGAATTATACAAAGTATAGTAAACCAGAGTGAAGGTGAGCTCCTACAGCTACTAGGATGTTCTGATCATAGAATCTCATTTGAAGTGCTACACATTTAGAGAAAATCGCTGAGCTTCAATCACGGGGTTGTGTGGGAAAAGAGAAGTCAATTAGTCTCTTTAGTTGGTTGAAATATGTCTCTCAAAAAGATATGTACCTATAAATGTGGCCTTACTTGGAAATGGATCTTCATCAGTTAGGATAAGGTCAGACTGGATTAGGGTTGCCCTTAATTCAATGACTGGCTTCCTTACAAAAAGGGGAAAATTTGGACGGAGAAAAAACTTCTGATATTATAATATAATAAGAAATATCTATTTGGTCTAAGAGCTTCTAAACTCCTTGACATTCCTGAGTGATAAGGGTGAAAGAAGCATATTTTTTATTCATAATAAACAGCATATATGAATTTATGCCAATGATGTACATTCTGGTGGGTCCTTAGAGAGCTTTCAACTGTACCTGGACTTATGCCAATGATATACCTTCTGGTGGGCTCTTGGAGAGCTTCAGGGTGGGAACTGGCTGCCAAAATTGACTCTGGAATTAGAGGGTAACAATTTTAAGCCTATACCTCTGGAGAGAGAGGAGGGGTGAGAGAGCGAGTAAATCAAAGGAACCGTTACTTAATCCACCATAATGTAATGATTTGGATTAAAATGTCCCCTTAGCCCTCGTGGAAACAAGGTAGCAATGTTGGAAGTGGGGCTTGGTTGTTAAGGAGGGGCTCCTGGGGGCATAGCCTTGGAGATTTATACAAGTCCTCTCCTCCCCCTGCTTACATACTCTCTCCCTCTTCCTCTCCCTGTTACTGTCCCTCTCCTTCTCCTTCTCCTCCCTTCTCCCCTCTCTTCTCTTCTCTTCTCTTCCCACCCTCCCTCTCAATTCCAGCCTCCATGGAATGAAAGCAGAGCCTTGTGCTCTCTTGCTCTCTGCTTCCCACATGCTCTGCTTCCCACCACAATGCCCCTGAGCTCTGGACCTGACTTGAAATGGACTAAACTCAAATATTTCCAAAAACTGTGAAAAATAAATATCCCTTCCTCTAAATTGAGTGGTCAGTTGTTTGAGATTACATCAGTGAGAATAATGACTGAGTATTGCTCATGTCTACAGAGCTACCAGGTTGGTGAATTCACTGAGCTTCTGGAAAGGTGGTTTGGAAATTCTAGAGAAAGCACAGAAGTTCCACCTATTCACTTTCCTGGATATCTTTCATCTTTTCCAATTAGGTATTTCCAAGTCATATCCTTTATAAATGTCTTAAGTAAAAGTGTTTTCCAGAGTCCTGTAAGCCATTCTGGAAAATTACTAACCCTGAGAAAAGGGTTGTGGAACCCTGATTGACAGCTGTTTGCTTAGAAGTACAGTATGGGTAGTAGGATTCGTGATTGGCATCTGAAGTGGGGCAGTGCTGTGGAACTAAGCCCCTAACCTATAGGGTGTGATACTAACTCCAGGTTGTTAGTTTTGGAACTGAATTAAATTATAGGACACTCAATAGGTATCAGAAAATTAGTTGATGTGGGGGAAGAAAAAAACACATGTAGAGTCAGAAGTGGTGTTGGAAAACACCTCATAGTAGGGTAGCCACACACAGAGGGGCTATTGGAAGTGGGGATGAAAGCAGAGATTGGAGCGGTGGGTCCACAAATCAAGAAAAAAATATTAAGCATTCCCAACAACTGCTGGGTATAGGATGAGACAGGAAAGGAACCCCCTCTACAGTTTTCAAAGAGTGCTTGGCCCTACTGGTGCACTGATTGTGGATGTTTAGCCTCCAGAACTGTGATATAATAAATTTATATTGCTTTCCACCAACTAGTTTGTGGTATTTTGTTATAGAAGCTCTAATAAACTAGTATAATAACCATTTTCCATAAGTTCCATGGTTTGACTGACTATATCATGCTTGAAATACATTTTACCTCAATGTCACATTATTGTACATTTTTATATGTTATACATCCAATAATATCCCCTTATAATTTCATACTTAGAATGTAGTAAAGCTTCCCCAAAATCACCCTTGGGAAGTAAAGTAAGTCTGTACATATTTTTTAAAGCATTCATATGTTTATTCCATAGAATAGACCATGGAGTCATCCACACTCAGTACAGTTCAAATAAGGTCATAGATTTAAAGATTGATTTGGGTGTTTTCTGACAATTAATGTATATTCCCCTAGATTAAATGGCTAACTTCAAACAAATACTGACATTTTAGTGCCCAAATTCTGTCCCTGAAATACATAAGTGTTTACTGCACACTATTTAGTGCATTATCATTTATTTCTAGCATGTGACAGACCTTTCAGGGTAGAAAAGATATTCAAGCAGTTTCTTTCCCTATGGATCCATTTACATTATATTTATATATACTTAGATTTAAATAGAATGGATGTATATATATTTAAAAGATATAATAAATTTAAAATCAATATATACATAATATATATATAATTTAAAAGATATATACATCCATTCTATTTAAATCTAAGTATATACAAATAAAATCAAGTAAAATATTCTTTTGTTTCTTATTCTGTAGTGGTCCCTTATGCTAAACTGGAAGAAAAAGGTTTTGCTAAAATTGCATTTACTGTAGAATGCTTTTCACTAATAATCCTGACTAGGGACCTCTATTAAAACAAATGAGTCTTACATCAGTACTATGTCTCAGCCATCTCATAAAGACTTTTTCTTGTATGTGAATTTTGTTTTGTTTTTATCTGGCTTCAATTAAGCCTAAGGATGGGCACAGAGTGTTCTTTCATGTCAAAGGCTCAGAAAGTAATGATACTAATAGCATTTCTAGTAATTCTCTCATATACTCACGAAGCATGATAAGGAAATTCTCAGAATACGGAAAGGAGCAAAAAGAAAAGCAAATATTGACAAAGAAATAGATTTATCTACAGATAGATCTCTCATTCCCAAGAGAACCAAACTCATGTTGTCTCTCTTAGTTGCTGTGTTAACAATTTCTCTAATTACCCAACTGATACTTCTTTTTACTTTTTAAAACACATTTGTCTTTTAGTGCATTGTCATCTAGTTGTTTTTAATGTATCCCTATGAGTTTTTCCTATTAGGAAATAAGGAAAAATTTTACGTGTAATTCCTACTAATCCCCATGAATGACAATGTCCTTACTAAAGATGACTGTACACTAAGGACTCTGGCACAGGTCTGTGGGCAGTTCTTTTCTACTCTGCCTAAATACTGCTAAGTCGACCCTTGTTTGTCACCCCCTAGGATATAGAATAGTTCAAAGATGTCAAATGGTGTTTATAATGTTTTTTAATACTTTTGTTAGCTGGAGCATTAACTTTCAAAGCATCCCAAGATAGCATCTGGGCCTAAAAGAAACAAAAGCTCTTCTTCTGTTATCTGTTTACTCTGCTGTGCAATGTGGAAACAACTCAACTTGAAGGTTGAAGACCCTGATAAGCAGTGAGACCTTCTTCAATTCACCATCATGGCAGCTCTGATGAATTACAAGCCCCATCTGGAAGTTGGGGAGAGTTAGTAGGAGAGCATTCAAGAGCCTTGTTCAAGGTAATATGATAATGAGTAACAGGCTGGATTTCAAAGGCAAATAGGTCTGGCTGCAAAGCCCATGTTTATGTGCTACCAGCCTGAACTCACCAACTGGAGCTGGCTGATCTCTGACTTGATTGCAGCAGAGGTTCTTTGACATGTAATTAGTTATCTAGATTTCAAGTCCCCCAAAAGAAGCCAATAAAGGGAATATGGGACTTTTAGAGATTGAGGTATCACATGTAATTCAATATTTTAGATATCAGCAACCAACTTCTGAAGACTCTCATCCTTTGGACATATATCTCAAGCTGAAGACTGATACACAGTGGCCATGGAGAGGCATAAGTATTAGAATAATTTTAAAAAGAACCCCCAAAACAATTATTTTATAATACAATTGGTAGGTAGACTACAATAAACATTTCCCTCTGCAAATGGTTATAAATGAATCTATATAGAAACACAAACCAGAGAAATTACTTTACTTATGCAACCTTTCTCCTTTCCCATTGCTTGTTTTCCCTTAAGGTTACTTTATCAGACGCTGATGAGGGTAAAGAGAACTAGAGTTCCTATAGCAATCTGTGTTTGCTATGGGGCATCCATTGTTACTGAACCTATATATTAAGATGTCATCTTCAGCTGGGGAAGCATGTCTCAAAACCTAGGCTGAATTCCATCCCACTGGAGTTACCTGGCACCGAACCAAACCTAAGACTGCTTGATGGGCTCCCCATATATTCTCTCCTTCCTCGGCAGATATTTCAGTCTATCTAATAGTTATGGGCACAATCACAGATGGTGAATGTCTTTTTGTCGTAACCACTGAGAAGCTCAGAGAATACCTCAACTCGTGATACAAACTGATCTGTGAGAGGTCTCTGCAGCCTACAAATATATAGACTGGAAAAAGGAAGTCAGGTACCCTTGCCCAGAGAATCAATGGGTGGGATACAGCAAGAAAAAACATATATTGCAACACTTACTCATTTAACATTTCACTTAGTCATTTAACAACGTTTATTGAAGATATTTTCATTAATAAATTCATTCTACTTAGCAGTAACACAAAAGCAAGTACACCATTGTTCGCAATCTCCCACTACAGACATGATGATCAGGGACAAATGTCAAATGTGAGATCTATGAAGGCTGCCTGAGGAAGGTAGTTTCTTTTTTTTTTTTTTTTA
>PVLC010000064.1:296914-344474 GCA_004027655.1 Graphiurus murinus
TACAGAAGTGACGATAGCAGAAATGCAGCTCCCTTTCTCTGGTTGTCGGCTAACCTGCAGGGAAATAATTCTTCTGTCCACGCCTTCACCAAAAAAAAAAAAAAAAAAAAAAAAAAACCCAAAACAAACAAACTTCGTCTGATCCTCTGTTTGGGTGTCATGAATGGCCTCTACAGATGCCCCCCATGCATGACCCTTCAGCCCTTGCATAGAGCAGGGAATTGTGCTCAGTTGTTCTTTGTCAAACAGTCTGATCAGGGGACCTTGAATGGTTGCAAGGTAAGTGAGGTATAACGGTGCATTCCTCATGAAAACTCCTAGAAGCCTGATCTTACCCACTGTATTTTTTTTTTACTCCAACCATGATGTTTTCTCAAAATTTTCCATGTTTGGAAAATGGTCACTTTCTTCCTCTCTACTAAGATGGTTCTTACTAACCTTCCTCTTTACCAGTAATTGCTTTGTCAAAGTGAGAGAAGAATTCTCAACATTCTCCAGATGTATCTTAGGCTTAGGAATTATTATTTTCTGCGTGGCGAACAAAGCAAAACAAAAACAAACACCTCCCCTCCCCCAAAAAAAACCTAATGCTAAATGAATACGGGAGTTGATCCATCACAGGTAATTTGTTTTTCAGAATGAAAATAGTAAAGCATGGCTTAAAGTATATTTCACATTTGTTTTATATTCTTACAAGTGGAAAGTTTACTATGAAAAGCAGTCGCTGTATTTCAGCTGGAATATCTCAGCTAGCACCCAGGGATGACTGCTGGTTTATCAGGAGACATGGTAAGCCCTCCCAGAAGGAAATGCTTGCAGACCTGGACTATACTTCCTCCTCTGCAGTCATCCAGTTCTTGAATTTTTCTTCTCTAATTCTTTTCATTCTTATTTCTGCCATAATTGTGCAACCAATCACTCTCCTATAGAATATCTAACTTATGTTGCTTCAGTGAGATTCTCTACTCTTAACTAGTTTGCAAGTTATCTGCACAATCCACATCCCAATTGCAGATGGCATGTTCATCAGGAGCACTAGACCATGTTGGAGTTCTCACTTCTCATGGGCTGGTTGTGTGACCTTGGGCAACTTGCTGAATACTCTGTAGTAGGAGACTATAGGCTGACCTGAAGCCAATATTCACAAAGAATGCTCCTGGGAAACTGATGTGCTTGACATCTAGTATCACTATCAGAAGTTTGCTGAGGTTCTTTGCACTCATTTCTTACAACTAGTGGGCAGGCCAACCAGTAGGTGGTAAGAATTCCCAGACCAGCTGGATATGATGAGGAGAGTGCCAGCAACAGGAGCTTCTTAAAGCAGGAGAATCCTTCCTCCAGGCCTATGGTGTCACCCCAGCTGCATATACCACAGGAAACACTGGGAGGCCCAGGAAGCTTCTCCTCTCTCTGGGTGTTTGGTGCTTTCAAAAGTACCTAGGATGTCATCTCTATTTGTTTCTGCATCCTTTGTCAGTAAAGACACTTTACATCCTCCAACTGGCATCTTTCTGTCAATCATTTCACCACCCCATTGCGACAGCCATACACTCTCTAAGCTTCTCGACTTTCCTTCTTTGCAAAGTAAGGATAATATCTGTCTGTACCTATGTGTTTACTGAGAGATTAAAGCATACAGTTCTTCTGGTGTTTTTAGAACAATGCATGGTGCTTAGGCATAATTATCAATATATTTATATATCATACATATTAAACTAATATATAACTATATTTATATGCATATAAATTATATTTGCAATTATAAATATGTCAATAAAATAAGTTGTTTTTTTAATCTTCCCAAATGGTACAAACTTAATGTGTATTATCTCAAGGGCTCACAACAATATTTTAAAGTATGTAATTGTCACTTCTTTTGAAAAACTGGGAAACAAACTCAAAAAGGCAATGCAGCCAATACACGGTCACCAAGAGAGCTAGTAGCAGAGGATTTGAATGGAGGGCTATATTTGTTCCACTATATTTTTCTCTGTTTACAACTAAACCTCAAAGAATTTTGCTCCTCAACATGCCCAAGGCTCCTGATAAAGGATATTATTCATATAATGAATTATCAGTAAAGTAGACAGTGTTGCCTTCAACCAACATTTTGTTGGGTATTTCTGTTTTCACCAATTTTGAGATCCACTGTGATTTCAAAGTGATCCTGTAATACTGTGTTCTCTTCGACCTCTGGTCTAGCACATACCAGCATGTCTGCCATCACCAACCCTCACTCTAGTTGTTCTACGCATTGCTCTTAAGCTTATTTATACAATGAGCTATGGACAGCATGGAAGGCTCCTCCACATGCTCATGACCCAGCTCAATGTCCTTATTTTTATAATGTCTTCCCTGCCTCAACCCAGTGAGTGAAACTTTTCTTCTGAGCAACCACAATACTAGTATAACTATAACACTTTGGAGTGTGTGTGTGTGTGTGTGTGTGTGTGTGTGTGTGTGTGTGTGTATGTTACTGAGGATGGAATTCAGGGGCATTTTACAACCCCAGACCCATTTCATTTTGAAACAGGGCCTTGCTAAGTTGCTGAGGCTGGCCTTGAATCTGCTATCCTCCTGTGTCTGTTACTGGGATTATAGTTGTATGCTACTGTGCCCGGCTTGGAGCATTTTAATAATTACCTTATTTTAGCTAAATCTTATTTTTTTTTTCAGTACTGGGGACTGAACTCGGGGCATTCTACCTCCGAGCTATACCCCCAGCCCTATTTTTTATTCTTTATTTTGAAACAGGGTCTCACTAAGTTGCGGAGTGTCTCACTAGGTAGCTGAGGCTGGCCGCGAACTCGGATCCTCTGGTTTCAGCCTCCCAAATGCTGGGATTACAAGCATGCGCCACCATGCCCGGCAGCTAAATCTTATTAAGTACATACATGTGGTATGCACTATTCTAAGTGCACTCTGCATTATCCCCGCTTAATCCTCACAATAACCCTTTGGATAAGTATTACCATTGCTCCCATTTTGTAGCTGAGGAAACTGTGTTGACTTAAAATACTTGTCTGCCTTCTCCACTACTTGGACTATGAGTTTCTTCATGATGGAAACTGTCTTACCTTCTTTTTTCTAGCCTAGCACCATTTGTTTACACCTTCAATTGGCTAGATGCTACAGACCTGACCTCAATTATCCTTACAAAGATATGCACTCAATACTACTCCTAAGTCTCACTATACAAGTGCAATAACTGAAGCTCAAAGAGCTTGTGTAGCTTTGTGAGAGGTAAGAGTCACAGCTAGGAAGTAGAGCTGCTGTTATAATCCATGCCTGTTCATTCCATTTCCCAACTCTTTCCCTATGTTAGGTGTAAAAACAAAAACAAATGCTTATGAATTTCAAAACAGCAAGAATATAATGAATGAAGAGTATATGTGGCATTGGATCACTATTCATCAATAGTTCAGCAATAGAAAGAATGATCTTTGTAGTAAGACAGATATGAATTTGAAAGCTTGCTCTACTTTCTCTTCACAGGGCCTGAGGCTGGTAATCAAATCCATCTGAGTCTCAATTTCCCTATCTGCAAAATGAAGATTGTAATATCCTGCTTGATACGCACTGTTATGAGGATTCCAATGAGATAACATAAGGAAATGTCTGAATAAACTCTACATGCAGTTATGTTGCCATTTCTCCCTTTCCCATGGCTTATACCAAATGCTGTCCAAAAAGCACCCACCAGCACTCATTTCTAACAGGTTTAGACACAGATATTCCTGAGAGAAGCTCCCACAAAGAGCAACTCTTTCTTACTCCTGGTTAATTCTTCAAATGAGGCCCCAATGTGTATTTTACCACCAGCCACAGACTCTTTCATTAGCAAAATGATTATTTTTTTCAAACTGCTAGGCTTCATTCCCAGTTTTATCACTCCAATAAGAGTTTATCAATGAAAGAAGACGATAAAGTAAAAGTTCCACCCCACTTTTGTTCAGAACTGATACTGTCTCTTCTGCTGAGATGAAAAATAAAAGCATTATAAGTAAAAATGTCACCGTGTTAAACAAGCTAAACGTCTTTGGACAAGTTGATTTACTGCACAATCCCCCCACTGGAAATCAGAGCCATGTACACATTCACAGAGCCACCTTATTTCATGAGTAATTCCCCCTAGTTTTTAATAGGTTTTGACTTTCACTTTCTCATCCCATTGGTAGCCAAAGAATCATTTCTCTCAACTTTATCAGCAGCAGCAGCCGAATACTACCTGGATTAATTCCATTTTCTGAGACAGAAGATTTTTCTCAGGATAGCTGCGTCTCAAGGAGAAATACATATTCTGACTGGTAAGGGAGAAAAGTGATTACAAGGGGAATTTGATCCATTTCTATCCTTTCTACAGCTGAATTCTCAATGAAAATTGTTTTGATGATGAATTTCCTTTCCCCAGTTCTCAAAATGGCATTCACCAGTGATGATATAATGAAATGTGTGGAAATACCTTCAATTTACATGAAACATGAGTTGCTGGGAAAATTCCAAGTATGTTATTACAGTGATCTAAACTGCTCTGTTTGGTAATTAGTACTTTGAAAAGCAAAAGAAATAGTTCTCAATACCAAGATCTTATTCCAACCAGATATTTTATGTACTCTTTTTCTAAGACATGATACCTCCCACCTCCGCATGCTAACATCCTGCTCAGAAAATGCCAACCCTTTTCACCTCTGCAGAAACATCACATGTGTTAGCTCAAAGGGCCTATGAGAAGCACTGGGGATAGTTTATTTTGCTAGACTGCAATCCACCAGTAAATAATTATGCATAATCTTCATGATGTAGGATTTTTTTTTTTCTCCCGTGGTACTGGGGATTGAACCCAAGGGCATTCTATCTTTGAGCTACACCCCCAGCCCTATGTTTTATTCTTTATTTTGAAAAAGGGTCTCACTAAATTGCAGAGGGCCTCACTAAGTAGCTGAGGCTAGCCATGAACCCAGATTGTCCAGTTTTAGCCTCCCAAGTAATGGGATTACAAGCATATGCCACCACTCCTGGCTCATGTGATGTAGGATTTTAAAACATAGTAGCCATGGCTTATACAAACATGGACAGGGAAAGAATAATAGCCCTAATAACAAAAGCAAAACAAAGTCCAAACTCCCTGGGCTGACCCCAATCTGACATGTCAAATGTGTGTTCAATTCTCATGCTATAGAAATCCATTTATCACTGACATATCATTGGCCTTTCTTCCCTTGTGGTGTTGGTTTTGCTATTTTTCCGATCTGAAAAAGTTTCCCTCTTTTATTTACTACGTAAATAAAATATTTGTTACTAAATAAAGAAAATATTCATTTATCCATGTTATACTAAGCACCTATAATGTGCCAGACACTTAGAAAACATAGTGAACAGATATCTCTACCCTCTTAGAAAAGTTAGGTGTATTGATTAAAAGTGCAGCCTTTAGACCCACTGCCTGGATTAGAATCCTGACTTTGCTTTGAATGAACTGTGTGATCTTGCAAAGTTACTTAACCCTCTTCAAACCTCAGTTTCTCCTCTGTAAAATGGGAACACTAGTGTTATGTATTTTCTAGCAATGTTATGGGCCTTAAAGAGATTAATAGTAACCACTGTCAAGAGGTGCTGATAGTAAAAGCCTAATCATTAAGCCTCTATCATAATTAAATCCACTTATTCAGGCCCTAAATCATTGTTCCAAGATTGAGCTGAATTTTCATTCCTTCTGTAAAGCTTTCTCTTGACTACCCCAGACCAGAGATTTTTTTTTTTTTCTCCTTTCCCTTAGCAAACATTTATTCACTGGATGGAAAATAGGATTTATATTTGATGCCAGCCCTAATCAAGAAATAATGACTCCTTAGAGTCAGAGCAAAGAAGCAATGTGAGGCCAATTCCAGTATCTCCAGGGGGAGGGGTAATTATATGTAAAAATTGATCAATGATGTGTGACATGAATGAAGAGTACTCATGAGAAAAGATCACTGAATGACCATACTCAGCTATATATGTGTGTATATATATATATATGTATGTATGTATGTATATGTATAAATGTGTGTATATATACATACATGCATATATATGTATAATCAAAATGTTTATCTTCTGCTTCTCACAATCTTATGGTTATACCTAGATAGGTAAGTTATTTTATTTCTCAGTGCCCTAGTTTCCTCATCTGTGAAATTATTTTAAAGAATAAAATATTGAAGTATTGTTGCAGGAATCAAGAGATGTCATTGGTACATAGTCAGAATTCATTTAACATTTATTACTATTAGTCATATTAGTATTATGACTAATATTACCAAGTGGACACATACTCTAAGGACGTTGCTATAGAGTATGAGAAGTATTAATACATATTCTCCCACCCCCCCCCCAATTTCTTGCAACCCTCTGATCCTCAAGTTCCTATATTTGCTCTGAAAGATTAGATCCTCAGTGCACATTTGTGGTATGGGTGAAGCTGAGGTGAAAATATTTTTCTCTTTTGGGTCCAGCTGAAGAAGGTCAAAGTTAGGGAGATACCTGATGTGTTGAAAGGTCTCTATTTCCTGGGCTGTATTGCTGCTTTGCTAGTACACAGAGAACAAAATGAATTATGAAACTAAATTTCAGATGAGTTTTCCCTCAAGGGAGAATCCATGGCTATACCTCTTTGCTAGGAATGCTGTTCGTGCCACATTTCAGCTAAGCTAAGATTTTGCATCCTGCCACTATAGGCTTTATGCTAAGTATGTTGAAATAAACAAGAAAAGGACAGAGTGACAAAGTAAACCCTGAAGGTGTAAGGGTGAAAGCATTAGAACATTCTCAGAAAATGACACATTTAACAGAACAGTGTTGTTGTAAGACTATTTGAGGAACCATAAGAAAGAAAAATGGATGGAGCTGCCTAAAGGTGGAACTTAAAGCAGAGCTACTGAAATATATGAGAGCTGTCTGGAATTGCCCTTTGCCCCCACATGGAGGCTGAAAGAAAAAGCTACATAAAGAACTTAAAACACTTATCACTAAAAAACAAATAAATAACACAATTAAAAACTAGGCCACTTTTTAAAAGGAGAAATACAAATGGCCAACAAGTATATGAAAAAAATGTTCAACATTATTAGCAATCAGGGAAATGCAAACTCAAACTACCTGATTCCATGTAACTCCAATTAGAATAGCAATAATTAAGAATACAAACAATAATAAATGCTGGTGAGGATGTGGGGAAACAGGAACTCTCATACACTGATGGTAGGATAATAAATTCAGACTTTGAGATCAGAATGGAGGTTCCTCAAAAGATTAGGAGTGGAACCACCATACGACCCAGCCATATCACTCCTTGGTATCTTTCCAAAGGAACTGAATTTGGAATACTATAGTAATATATGCATACCCATGCTTATAGCAGCTCAATTCATAATTGCCAAATTGTGAAAGCAACCTTCAAGTCCATCAACTGGCAAATGGATAATGAAAATGTGGCATATAAACACAGTGGAATTTTGATCACCCATAAGGAAGAATAAAATTATGTCATTTGTAGGAAAATGGATGGAACTAGAGAATATTATGCTATGTGAGATTAGTCAGTCACAAAGTCAAGGACCATATATTTTTTTTTTTCTTATATGTGGAAGCTAGAACAAAAATAGGCAGCAAAAGAGACTTCAGTCAAATGAAGAGAAAAAACAATAAAATAGTGGAAGGGGATTAAGGGAGGGAGATGGGAAGGGGAAACATGAGGATTGAGGAAGGGAACAGTTCAAATAAGGTTACATTCATACAGGCTTTCACAACCAATCTCACTAGCATGTATGGGGATGGAGGGAATGGGAAGGGTTGGGTATGAGGAGGGAAATACACCAAGTGGAGCCGGGCATGGTGGCGCACGCTTGTAATCCCAGCATTCGCAAGGCTGAGACCGGAGGATCCGGGTTCGCGGCCAGCCTCAGCTACCTAGTGAGGCTCTCCGCAATTTAGTGAGACTCGGTTTCAAAATCAAGAATAAAAAATAGGGCTGGGGTTATAGCTCGGAGGTAGAATGCCCCTGAGTTCAATCCCCATTTAAAAAAAAAAAAAAGAAATACACCAAGTGAAGCATGCATGTATGCTTGTATCACTTTGACTCTCACTATGATGTATAATTAAATTGTACTAATAAAAATATGTATTTAAAAAACAGCTACAGTGCTTGTTCCATCCACCAGAGGGGGATAAAGCACACATTTGGCTGTTGGGGGAAGGCCTTATCTATCTTCAAAAAAGCACTGAGTTCAGGCTGTGGAAGAGAAGTCTGAGAAGTGCCACTCTCCACTGTCATTAGTCATGCAGGCTATGGGTGGATGGTTTCTGAGTATCTTTCCCACATTTCCAGAGCAGAGTGATTACAGCACTTTTACAGCACTACTTCACTTCAAATTTGCTAGAAGAGCAGTCCCATTATCTGCACAAGCAAAACAATCTGTTCATCATGCAGATGAAAAAGCTGAGGCTCAGACAGATGAACTGACCCGAGACCACACAATTATAAAGTGGCGAGCAGGTACTGAATTCTATGAATTCTACTCAGGTGCCCACTTCACAAGGTCATATCCATTTTGCATAGCTTTGATCCACAAAAGACAAGTTCATTCCTCAAGTGTGTGTCAGCTCCTTACACATCCTCTAAGGTGGAAGAGTACATGAGCTTTCCATTAAGTCTACAAAAATCTTTGGTACATTCGGCAAAATTAAGAAATCAACACTGGCACATTACCATCAACTAAATTCAAGAATTTATTCAGTTCTAACACTCATGTCCTCCTTTTGTTCCAGGACCCAACCCAGGGAACCATATTACACCTATGACCCCATTACATTTATATGTCATTTAGTGACAATCTTTTGTAAAACTTAAGAGTTTCAGTATTTTCAAGACAGTTACTGTGCCTCCCCTGATGCCTTGGCTTTGCCTAGCACATAGGAGATACATGATTGGCATTGAATTCGACACACAAAATCCCACCTGACCATAAGTGTTAAGATTCAGGCACATTATTAAAAAAAATTGGGGGACATGTTCAAAATGATAACAGCAAATTCTGCTGAGACTGCAAAGCTAGTTTTCAAATCCAGAGTAAATATGAAATACAAGTGACATCAGTTGGGAAGACAGAATATCCTGTTAAAAACTCATTCTCCTTCAACCAAATCCAATGACCTACCAAATAAAATATAAAGAAGAAATGTAAGATTGGTAAAAACTTGGGAGAAATGTAAATAAGATTTCTATCAGTCTTTCACATGGATCTGGCTGGTGGCACACTGTTAAACATTCTCATCTTGGGACCAAATCTATGTATAGCTGTTAATTGTGCAAATTCCCCAGTTCCTCTGTGCCACAATTCTAAACCAGCTGCCGAATACAGCTGTTTTTTGTTTTGTGTTGTGTTTTTAAACAAAAGCAATTTTTAAAAGTAGGAGTGAGGGAGAAATAAAACATGTGATTTTAAAAAAGCAAATACAACCAAACTTTCTGTTTACAATGAACCATTTAGTAGTGTTAAAAGATGTGGATATAGCTTTTCTTGGATATTATACTTCCCACATAAAATGCATACACATGGTTTAGGATAGCCCTAAATGGCTTTGGGTAAATAATTCAATGAGAAATAGAATGTACCCTATATTAGTTTGTTGTCATGAGCAGCCTTATGAGAAATATTCCTCATAATTTCCATGTCCTAAACCATGCAAATGCATAATCTATATTTTTCAAGTGGAAATATTTTGTATTCATCTTATTATCATTATCTTGAATATATTGTTGCCTGCCTAGCAATATTTAATAAAAAATGTGCATACATAGTTTACACACATACACACAGTAGGCAAGAGGACATATACATAATATAAGCTCTTTGAGGATAGTATTCATTTTTGTTGCCCCAAGAGCAATTAGTATAATGTTCTCCATAAATGTCTGAGTAAGGTATGAAGAAAAGCAGGTCTCTTTCAGATTGGTTCTGCCACCTTTCCTCAACTCTATCCACTAAATAATGGAATCGATTCAACAAAGATGTGGACTTTTTCTCCAAAGAAAAGACCTGCAAATTCACTAGAGCTGTCATTTCCATGCCTGGCAGTTATTAGAACTTCCAAAGCCTCAGTTATTTTTACCTATAAAATTGAAATAATAACCCTTTAAGAAAATGTTACAGCCAGGCATGGTAGTACACAACTCTAATCCCAGTACTTAGGAGGATGAGACAGGAGTATCACAGGTTCAAAGTCAGTCTCAGCAACATAGTGAGGCTGTCAGCAATTTAATGAGACCCTGTTTCAAAATAAAAAATAAAATACCAATAGGGGTATATCTCAGAGGTAGAATGCCCCTGGATTCAATCTCCAGTAACACACACACACACACACACACACACACATACACACACACACACTACAGCCAAGCTTGGTGATGCATACCTGTAATCTCAGTATGTGAGAGACTGAGATGGGAGAATTTCAGCTTCAAGGCTGACCTCAACAATTTAGCAAGACCCTTGGCAACTTACAAAGACCCTGTTTAAAAAAATTTTTTTAAAGGGCCGGAGGTGTAGCTCAGAGGTAGAATGTCCCTGTGTTCAATACCCCATACCCTCCCCCACATACACATTATAAAAATTAAGTGGGCTCATTCGTTCATTAATTCATTCATTCATTCACTAAACAACTATTAATTGGATACCTAATGTGTACTCAATAAGAAGTAAAGCTATCAAATGAGAAGCAGCCACAACTCAGTGTCTGTCCTGATGGAACCAATAGCCTACGATGAGAGAAAGGCATCAATTAAGTGTGCATTGTAACCAAGAGAACAACTTAGTAAAGCATGGGTTTTGGAACCCCACTCACCTCTAGAGTTTTTCATTCAGTAGATCTGGATTGGGAGAATTTGCTCTTCTAACAAGTTCCCACACAATACTGACGCTGCTAATGAGGGAAATAGCACTTTGAAAACCACTCCACTAAAAAGTATAAATTTAGAATTTTCATAAGTATTGCAATGGAGAGGTATGTGGAAATAACAGAACCTATAACTATGGAATGTGATCTAGTTAGGGAAGTCAGGGACAGCTTTCCAGAGCAAGTAACCTTTGAACTGAGGTCTGTTTCTGTTGGAGAAAATAGGTGAAGAAAAAGCATTCTGAGCATTGGGAACAGGACGTACAAGCTCTAAAGAAAGCTGCAGCAGTACCACCTGGGAACTGAGAGAAGGCCTGGGTGGCCAGGCATAGAAAGAATGAGGGTGCCCAGGACTGGGGCTAAGCAGAAAGTAGGGAACAACTGGTGTAGAGCTTTGTGAGCTCATCCTAGTATTCTAAGACCTCAGGATCCTACCTAAGCAATGCAAAACCCAGCTCAGAGTGAACTGTCAGAGCCCAGGAAAGCAAGATGTAAGCTTGCCAATCAAAAAACCACCAGCTAATCTCTAAGGGTGGACTTTCCACTTTAACCAATCAACAGTTTTTTTTTTTTTATTGGTACATTATGATTATTCATAAGAGCAGGACTAGTTATTGCATAGTTGTTCACGCACAGGACATAATGTGGTCAATTTCAGATATTTTCTTTAGCTTACTTCTGCAAATACCTTACAAAAGTTTCATTGTTGTTGCTGCTATACTGGCGATCAAACCGGGGCAGAGGGGTGCTCTACCATGGAGCTACATCCCCAGCCCTTTTTATTTTTCACTTTGAGACAGAGTCTTGCAAAATTGTCCACGTTGACCTCAAACTTGTGATCCTCCTGCTCCATCATCCTGAGTAGCTGGGGTTACAGGTGTGCATCACAGGCCTGGTTTATAACAGCTTTTCTGAACCACTGGCAGTCTGTTGTGATCTGATTCATGAGTCACTGTATGCTCAAATATGCTCCTTACAAGTTTGATGTTCCTTTTACCTTTTAATAGTTGCTACATTTTATTATTTGAGTCTTGGGTATCTCAAAGAGGGTGGTAAGTGACAGAAACAATGTTTCCAGATCTCACTTTCTGAACATGTTTTCTGGCTTCCTCTATTGAGAGGACCCGTGTATAAGGCACTTTCTTAGGGCATAAAGTACTTTCTCTACTTGCTGTAGAGGCCGAATTTTTCTTATTTGGCCCTCACCTCTGCCAGTCACTGGCTGAGTAAATTATGCACCCTTCCTTCTACACTTCCATTTCCCCATCTTAAAATGCTGATGATAATTATTTTCTAGTAAGGTTTGTGAGGACCGACTGAATTTATCTCATATGATGCTTAGATCCGTGGCAGAGAATACATCTGGCAGAGAATACAAATTCAAAGCTTAGATGCTGTTATAGTTAGATATAGACTGGCTCCCTGAAGAGCTCAAAAATTGGTGTTTGGAGTTGATATAATTAATTCATGAGGTTTGTAATGCTAGCAGTGGATAAATCCATCATAATGGATTTATCTTGGTGGTGGCATAGACCAGTAAGGTGTGGCTGGAGAGAAGTTGGGTCCTTGGGTCTGAGGCCTTGGGGATTATCTATGGTTCCTCCTCCTCCTCTTCCTCCTCCTCCTCCTCCTCCTCCTCCTCCTCCTTCTTCTTCTTCTTCTTCTTCTTCTTCTTCTTCTTCTCTCTATCTCCCTCCCCTCTCTCTCTCTCTCCAGGCATCCATGATGTGAGAGCAAAGCCTTGTGCTTTCTCTCTCTCAGTTTCTTACCACCACGCCCCAAAATCCAAGGTCCTCCACCTCACATGGACTGAACCCCAATAACCCCAAGGAAAACTGTGAGCAAATGAATATTCCTTCCTCTAAGTTACGTGGTCAATCTTTCAGATTATAGCCCTGAGGATGCTGATGAATACAGATGTCATCATTATTCATTCAGAGCTTCAAAAAAAAAAATGCTATCGGTCAATGGCACATTATCTTCTCCACCCACAGGATCAGGAGGAAATATATTCAATTTCTTAAAAGCCTTTTCAGGTAACAGATCTTATACTAATGGTGACAACAGCTTATGCCACAAAGGAAGAGAGCAGACTCTCTAAATAGCCAAGTAGCAGCACTGCCCATGAAATTAGGAACCTAACAGTGGAAATGGAGGTGAGTCCCTTAACCTCTAGTCCCTAAGGTAAGCTTGAGAAATAAAGAATCTCTTTTTGCTTTTTTACTCACTGTTGTATTCTCAGCACTTACAAGGGTGCTTGTGCCTGTTTGTTAAGTGGGAATGAGTACCTGTTAATATTGTTATAACCAGGTGGGTTTAGCGGCAAATCCTCATGCCACCATCATCAAACTCAGGCTCCCTGTTTCTCCTTGGTTCTTGATCCCTTAAGGGGTAGTAACATGTGAGTATGTGGTTTCTTTTTTTTTTTTTTTTTTGTGGTACTAGGGATTGAACCCAGGGGCATTCTACTTCTGAGCTCCATCCCCAGTCCTATTTTTTAGTCTTTATTTTGAAACAGGGTCTCACAAAATTGCAGAGAGCCTCACTAAGTAGCTGAGGCTGGCCGTGAACCCAGATTCTCCAGTCTCAGCCTCCCAAGTACTGGAATTACAAGCTTGTGCCATCACACCTGGCTAGTATGTGGTTTCTAAATTAGTGTCTGGGGTTTTGTTCCTAAAGGCACTGACCAGCAGCAGAATACTGTGGCAATCGAAGCAGCAGAGTCTACATATCCGTGCATCGGCCTGCAGTGAGCATCCCTTCCTTCCAGAATGAGTGGACACAGTCATCACATTAAGTGACAGTCAGGATATTCTCTCATTGCACACTGCCTGCTCAAAACTGTTAAAAGCCCCACAATACAGGGTGTAGTGGTACACACTAGTAATACAGTACTTGGGAGGTTGGGACAGGAGGGTGTCAGGTTTGAGGCCAGCCTCAACAACCTAGTGAGACCTTCTTCCAAAACAAAAAATAAAAAGGGCTGGAGGTGTAGCTCAGATGAAGAATGCCACTAAGTTCAATATTCAGTTCAAAAAAAGGAAAGAAAAAAAATGCAACTTTTCTAATGCCCTGAGAATAAAGCTCTAACTGACCAAGTTTGAGACCCATGCATGAACTGACCATAGCCCACCCTCCTGCACATTTCCATTCCTCTCTGCTCGTGTCCTGCATTATAGCTAATATGAAATGGCCTCAACGGCAGGGCTCTTCTGGTCTTTGGACCTTTGTCCACAATGTTCCTCTACCTACTACACCCTTCCTACTTCTCTATTGTTCATATTTCAAGTGTCAGTTTAACATTTCTTCTTCTAAAAGGTGGGCCTAATAAGCAGAATCTCCACACAGCTCTGAACAGCAATATGCACTCAATATCTCCCTGCCCTATAACCTCCTAAAGACGGTACCATGTTTGCCTTACACTCTACCCCTAATGTTTGGCATACAGAAGTTTTGAAGAAATATGTGTCTGATTATATTATTATTCTCCTTTGTTTCTCCAAAATGCTCTTTCAGAAAGCAAAAACATGTTCAGGCACACACACTAACCCAATTCTTAAGCTGTATCACTAATATTCCCTCATCATTTGCCATTGGTGGTTTTGGTTTCTGCAGAGATGAATTCTCCCTGTGAAGTAGCCTATGATTTTCCAAACAGCTGGGATTCTCTAAAATTGTGGGATTCACCCATCTAGCTGTTCTCTTTAGCCCCAGGTTTCTCCAACTTCGACATGTACATGAATCAATTACAAAATGCAATTAAACAGGTCTGGGATACAGCCCAAAGCTTGCATTTCTAACAGGTTTCCAGGTGCAGTTGCCTTTCCAGGGTCCTCATTCATGAAGAAGTTTCACACTTACTTCCCTCACTCTTAACTTCTCACTTCCATTGAGGCAGGAATAGTCTCTCCAAGAAGCAGCCAGCAGCATGGAAGAGTGGGGAGATTCCTTAATTAGGAGGAGTGGCAAGATTATGCATGTCCAGGACTTAATAACAGCCTCACAGTCAAGTCACCCACTTTCAGGAGCTTACTGTGGTCTAATAACTGTGATTTTAGATTAGCACTTGTAAAAACAGAGTAAGGAGAGACACAGTATACAGGAAATACTGGAGTGAGCAGGAAGGAGGTATCAGAAGGGGCAAGAAAGGAGAAAGGCAGCAGCTGGACCCCTCCCTTGAGCAAGTCTCTCCCTAAGTGTACATCACTGCACTGGGGCAATGTTATAACTAATTATCTATAAAGGAATTTATCTCCATGTTAAAAAAAGTGCTCTTCTGTTTTATAAGATGCAGGGGTGTTATGCAGCCCAGATGAATTGTCTTCTCTACCTTAGACTCCTCAGGTTAACTCAAGCATCCTCTGAACCATTGTTTGCAACTTTTGCTGGGATGCAAAAAATCACAGTAGATAGTAACTGTGAAACTATAAAGAATGTAGGAATAAAAAAACTAACAAAAGCCTTAAGCATTACTGGTATAATAGCCAAAGCTGAGAATTTCTACTTTTTAAGCACTTCAGAGAGCCAACAGCTCTTAACTGTCTCTCCCCCAGCCATACTGTATGACAAAACTACCGCTCCCCTGGGTGGGGAGTATGTCCATCACTCTTAATGACTGTTTAATATATTTTCAATATTATAGAATTGTCATGGCTTGGAAACTATTTCCCTGAGGATTCTTGGAAACTATTTCCCTGAGGTCTTTGTGTAAAAATCAAAGGAAGGGCCAGCACTGGTTCCCTGAGGTCTGAGAATTCACCCTCAGAGAGCCTAAAAAGAAGCCCAAGTTGCTAGAGTATTTGACTGTGAACAATACAAAAGGATAAGAAAACAGCAAGGTAGCTGAAATGTGGCTTTGGGGTTTTGCTTATACACACTTCCTAATGATTAAGCACAGCATGCCTAGCCAGTTATAATACCAGAGATTGTGAGTTTAGGGGTGTGGTTCTCACTCTTTGTTGGTGGGAGGCTATGAGAGTAGAGATTTAGTAGGAAGAAATGTTATTCCTCTTTGCCTATCTTCTCTGAGCACTTCAAGGCCTTCTTTGCTTACAAGCTTCCTCAATTGTCTTAACATTTTAGATTTAAAACTATCAGATCAGCATATTACCCTAAAAATATGGGAAAGAGTATGGCATGGTGATGCATGTCTGTAATCCTAATACTTTGGAGACGGAGACAGGAGGATTACAGGTTCAAGGACAGCCTCAGAAATGTAGTAATGTAGTTAGAGCCTCAGCACTTAGCAAGATCCTGTTTCAAAATACAAAAGAATAAAACAGAAATGGATGAGGATGTAGCTTGGAGGCAGAATGTCCCTGGGCTCAATCCCCAGTGTGTATGACAAACATGCACATATATATGTTTACTGTACTGGGGATACATGTATATATGAGCTGTAATACACATAAAACACCTCACTCCAACCTCATAGTTTGGCTGCCTTTCTCCAAACATCCTACCAGCATGGTACAGTAAGCTCCACCTCTACATTTGAGACTCTCCAGGTCTGAGGTTCCCATGATTGGTCCTTCTCAGTGTGAAGAAAGGTTTGCTCATTCATGAACCCAGGATACATTAGCTGTATCTGCTCCGATAAATGTTTGGGACCAAAGTTGTCATTCTGCAAGAAGGAAACTTTGTGGGCCATCTGAAAGGTAGATCATATTGCATCGTACAAAGAGCCCATTTGGGTTGGCAGAAAATGATAGATACATACAAGCCCCCGGGCATGATGCCATCTGCTCTTGAGATTCACAGAGGGCCAAGCAGAGGAGAAGGCTTAGAGTAATAGAGAACAAATGCTACCTTCGCCAAAGAATGACCCAACCTTCAGCACTAGCCTCTACATATTCTTCAGGGCCACTAGTGAACATGGGCCAGGTGGAGAGTATGGTATTCACAGGAGTTAGATACACAGACACTTTCTTTCCCCTCCATGACCCCCTCTTTTTTTTGGAATAAGTTTACTAAGTTGCTGAGGTTAGCCTTAAACCTTCCATCCTCCTGTCTCAGCCTCCCAAGCACTGGGATTACAGGCATGTGCCACCACACCTGGCTCACAGAGCTTTTCTTGATATTCCAGACAAGAAACCTATTGATCCATTTACAAAGTTTCCTTTCTTCAACAAAGACTGAGGACCAGGCAGGGATTTTGAAGGCTCAAGTAACTGAAAATGGATAATGGAGCTTAATCTTTGACCAGAGAACATAACTTGTGGATATCACACCTGCAGAGAATATTCTTGGTGGAATAGGGCAGGATAATCCCAGAAATAGCATCCTCATGACATCTACTGGAAAATGAACATGCAGGAGCTATATGCCATGCAGTTGTGAGTTTCTGCACCATCTTCTGGGGCAAAAGGAACAAAACGTCAGAGGAGAAGAGAAAGCCCAGAGGGATGGCATCTGGATGCTTCTGCCTTCTTATTAAGCCACCCTCTCTCAAGCCACCTCTGCATCCCAGAGGACTAGGAGGTAGACATAACTGGATTGTAAAGAAATGAAATCAATCCCTGGCTCTGATCTTCTCTTATCATTAGCTTTGGATTTGAAATTTGTTGTTAAAATTGTACCTCTTCTTTGTATTTCTTGAGCTACAATAAACTACATCTCATCCACACAAGGGAAACTAACAAGTGTCTAAACAGCTAGCTGAAGAATTGATTCATTTTAATGAATCCAGATTTAACTAAAAATGAAATCAGGGAAACTCTGAGATCTTGGATGAAGGGCACCGAAGGTGAAATGAGCATAAAAGCTTTTCTGGATAATACTACTAGGCAATCAATGGACATTATTTGGGGCAAAATGATGGGTTCTGATAGGCTGCTTAGATTGGATTTGTTTCTCATTTGTCAACGTAGAATCAATAGCTTTGGTGCATTTCTCAAGCCATCTCTTGACCACAGAGCCCACGTCCATCCATCAGGAGGCTCACAGTAGAGCCAGGAAGAAGTCACTGCTCAGCCTATTTGACAATTAATTGGTTCACTTCCTCAAGAAATTATTAATCTCCCACCTCTCTGTTTCCAAGAGAAATCAACAGACTCTCTCATTTGGTGTTTTGTGAGTAAAGATCATCTGCTTCTTTACAAGAGAAAAGGTGTTATTAAGCGAGGCAGGTTCTCCTCCCACACTGATCTGAGGTGAGCAAAGTTGGAGACTGAGCTGTGAGGAGGCTCTGCTCACCTGTTTCCCAGGCATGGCTCTACTGGGATGCCTGGTGTTTCCAGCACAGGCATTGCTATGGATAAAGGCACTGAGGACTGCAGTGGAATCCAAGCTAAGGTTGCCTCAGCCACAGCTTTTGTATTTTCATACTGTAAATCAAAATTATTTGATGGGATTAATTCTCTTAGAGAACAGTGTACAGGTGGTACTTGCCTTCCTTTTTTCCCTCACACCACATAGCAGAATCACCAACAGGTCTTGCCATTTCTAGACTCAAGCTTTTCTAATCTCTTTCCTTACCCCTATCTCTGCCACCAGGATCTGAATCTAAGTGGCTTCTTTAACCATCTATCTCTGCTGCTTGTCCTGCCTCCTATCTGGACACTACAATCAGGATGATCATTAAAAAAAAATTTCATATCAGGCCAATGTCTCATTTAAACAATTCAACAGCATCTTCCTGACTTGAAGATGAAATCCCTAACTCATTCATCACACCCTTGCTCACCTTTCCTACCCCTTTCTCCCTCCTTTGATCTCTTCCTTCTAGCCATACTGTTCACCCAATGTACCATGCCTTGTCTTGGCTTTAGGTCTTAGAATATATTCTCTTTCCTCTGATTGTTCTCCTCTTACTCTAGTACTTTCTATGGATAACTCCTACCCAGCATTCATTTCTCAATGTATACCTAAATTGACCTGCCCTGAAGCCCTATATTCCTTGTGTGGTGACATCATCATACTTACAAGCTCTCTAAAGAAAAGATCCCTGTCTTATTTAGCTGTATATTCCTTGAGCCTGGCAGGGCACCCAGCACAGAGTGGGTACTCAGTAAAATTTGTTATATGGAATTGAATTGGAACAGGAGAAATATGAAATGCAGAAGAGCCCTCACCCACAGCTTCCCCAGAGCATGTGCTTTACTTAAGCACTTCACAGAATCTGGAGGCCCTAGTACCATGGAAAAGAAAAATGAAAGCACTTGAATAAGTACATTCACCATAGATAGGTGGCTGGCTTCAAAATGGTCTAGGAGAAAGTCCCACATAACACAAATTTTAGATAAAGCCAGAGATGGAAGAGACAGAAATGGACAAGGAGGTAGACTTGGGGAGGGGCAGAAAAGGTCTAACTAAGAGGGAGAAGCAGTTCACAAGTTAAAAGAGGCTGATCCTCTGAGAAGTGTGAGTTTCTGGTTTCTGAGAAGTTGTAGCTAAGATGGTGATTATCACATAGAAAGTAGAGGAGCTTCTAAAAGTATAATTATGCATGAATGCAGTGCCATAGTCTACAGAAATCACTGAGAGGGGTAACCCTGAGAGTTCAGACATAGGAGGTTGAAAAGGAGAGCACTCTGAGTTCACAGGAGGAAAGATTAGGAAAAAAGAAAATCAACTTCTCCAAGAACAAAGTAAGAGAAATTTCTGCACCTGGCTCTGTAAATACCACCAAAGTACATAGAATTGGGAACATAAAAATATGGTGAAGTCCTTGCTCTTTTTCTCTTACTATATACCTGTCATATAGCCTTGATAGATCACTGAAGGTCATTGTCCCTTGGTTTCCTTACTGAGAAAATGGAAAAGACAAAGAATCTAATGATTATTGAACATCACACTTATATAAACTATTCCATTCATCCATATAAGAAATACTATTCCAATTTTCAAGCCCCATACCACCACAGATGAGAGAGTTAAAGCTTAAGGAAGTTAAATTGACCTATGCTCACATAAAGATCTGTGATCAAGACTATTGGTCTCTGATGTCCACATACAACACTAGCCAGAGAGATGATGTATGAAGTATGGAAATTGGATTCTGAGTTCCTGGTCCTGGCTCTGTGTCATTTATGATTTGGGGGAGACTGGCAACTAACTTAACATTCTAGAGCCCAGATTTTCTAAAATGGTGCTGCTCACACCTACACTGGCCATTTACCATACAAGCAGAAGCGCAGAAACATAATCAGATTTTTTTCTTTTTTTTTGGTGCTAGAGATTGAACCCAGGGGCATTCTACCTCAGCGCTATAACCCCAGCCCCATTTATTTTTTAATTGGAAAGAGAGTCTTGCTAGGTTGACGAAAGCCTTGCTAAGTTTCTGAGGGTGGCTTTGAACCTGTGCTCTCCCTGTCTCAGCTTCGTAAGTACTGGGATTAAAGGCATGTGACACCAAGCCCAGCCATAACCAGATTTTAATATCTGGGAATCATGATGTGGGCCAGCACAAGGCATATACATGTCAAGACTTGTCTTGTCCTCATTTTCTTTTCAACATAGTCTTGACAACAATCATATGAACACTCCGTGAAAACTGGGTTGAAAGTAATAAAGTTTTAAGAACATCTGGGAGCAGCCCTAATGGAAACTGTAACAGAATATTCTACTTTACTATGTTTTGCAAAATGTGTTCATACAGCATCTTCCCCCTATTCCTTTTGTATAAGTAAAATCTGACAATCTAAAAAAGGAAGGAAGGAAGGAAGGAAGGAAGGAAGGAAGGAAGGAAGGAAGGGAGGGAGGGAGGGAGGGGAAGGGGAGTGGGAGTGAGAGATAGTGAGGGGAGAGGGAGAGGGAGGGGGGGGGGAGAGAGAGAGAGAGAGAGAGAGAGAGAGAGAGAGAGAGAGAGAGATTGAGTTGGAAAGGCACTACTCTTAAAGGACATGCTCTCCCATCCCCCTTCCTAGCTAAGCTGCTGAATATGAAGAAGGTACTAGAAGCCAATGATGCTGGACTGCTCAAGGCCTTCTCATGTAAAAGTGAGGGCACCATGGTTGTCAAGGCCCTGTACCTCTCCATACACAGTCCCAGCTAGTTCACATTTCCCACTGTCCTCAAATGGAGAGAACTTCCCCAGCACTCATTTTAGATAGGACATCTGGTGTAATGGCTTTAGGTGCTGTGTCAAGGGACTCCCACTTTGATGCATCTGGACATTCAGGGCAGGCTTGTAAAGCCAACAATCTGCTATGGTCCTAAGGTTAACAAAGCAGCGAGGTTTTGTCCCCAGAGTAGTTCCATTGTAAGAACTGTCCTGCTAAAGGTCAACACACAGAGTTACATACTCCAGGAAAAGAGCATGCCTTTGTGAAATTTATAAAGGTCTCTGCATGTTCTCACTTAGAGCGACCCAACAAGATACGCCTCTATCTCCCGAGAATCCTATGGCACAGGGAGATGCCACCCCTCTATGTCATTTCTGACCTGACTAAAAACCAAACTTAGTACATGTGGGAAAAAGTCTGCTTACAGCTCACAGGTCATTACCAGCCTTTTAATCTAATGAGCCTTGGGCATTCTTTATTTTTTCTCTAACCATACCTATGGTGTAAGCTGTCGGAATCAAAGCCTATAAATACTAGTCAGTTTGCAGAATGAATTTTATCTTTCTATTATAAGCCAGTATCCTAGTTTAAGTAGGAAAACACTGACAGTTCTATGAGTGTTAAATAAATTAGTGCATTTAATCTTGCTTAAGCTTTTCATTCCCCATAAGGGAGAGGACTGAGGTTCAGAGACCATAAGGAAATCCTGGAACAATAATTTGAATCCAGTCCTGGCTGATCAATAACTCCTGTCATTTTCACTCCACGATGCACATTCTTATAAAACAATTACATTTTAATCTAAACAAAAGAGGATCAATTGTTGAGATGCAAAACGGAGTTACCAAGTGACCCTCTAGCTCAGAAGAAGATAAGACATGAAGAATGAAGGTAGGAAGCCGGGCGTGGTGGCGCACACTTGTAATCCCAGCATTCGGGAGGCTGAGACCGGAGGATCCGGGTTCACGGCCAGCCTCAGCTACCTAGTGAGGCACTCCGCAACTTAGTGAGACTCAGTTTCAAAATAAAGAGTAAAAAATAGGGCTGGGGGTATAGCTCGGAGATAGAATGCCCCTGAGTTCAATCCCCAGTACTGAAAAAAAAAAAAAAAAAAAAGAATGAAGGTAGGAAAATTGATTCCTTCAGCATTCAGGATAAAACAAATTGTGCACCCAGCACTGTGCCCTATGCAGTCTGAAACAAGAAGCAAAACCAAAGGATCCCCGAAAAAGATAGATTTTATGGAAAGTAGAATAATTATGAGAAAATAACAGTAACTAACACACAAATCCTCAATGAAGAGAAAGGCAATGTAGATAAAAGGAAGAAAAAACAGAATGGTTCTCAGTCTTATAAGACTTGTGATAATTCTATGGAAAGCATTAATGCAGCTAAAGAAATGATGTGCCAATCAAAAAGGGAACTGGTCAGCAGTGGAAGATGGAGGGGCTGAAGGGGGTGTCAGCAAAGTTGGCTTTGCTGGGCCCTCTTCTCCCTGCAGAAGACAGCATCTGAGCCCGCAGACTTAGCATTCTGGTGCTATTGACAAGGCTCCACATAAAAAGTGGATGGCACTCTATCAACAGCAAGCTATTATAGCTGAGGAAAACTGCTCACAGTGACCTGCCCTCCTTCTCTCTGATTCCAATCTCACCGGTACAACTTTCTGATTATAATGTAGCTTCTCTACAAAAAAAAAAAAAAAAAAAAGTGCAAGTCATGATGACAGAAGAGCTCAGGTCTCTGGAGAGTGTATTTCTTATTATACATTAGCCAGTGGACGATATGATTGTATACATCAATACATCAGCGTCTTGGAGTTTGACTAATGCTCAGCCCATACCTGGGAGGTGAAGCCACTCTTAAGGTGCTGATGCTTGCCAAGACTGCTAATCAAAAGCAGGTGTGTGCACCTTCATTTAAACTGCAGGTCTATGTGTAATCACAACAGCATACAACAGAAACTGTCCTGGAGAGGGGACTTACTTCAGAGCAGTGTCATGGAACAGGTGTGCGAGTTGACATAAAGAGATTGAGCTCATTAAATAACACTTTGCCACTACTTTCTAACTTCAGAAAAGTCACAACCTTTGCAAACCTAACAAGCCACATCTGTAATACAGGGAAACGACTATGGCCAAATAAAGCCCTTTGAAATTTGTTCCCTTTCAACAAAGCTGCCACATAAAAATGTATGAAACATGGATGGCTGAAATTCTGTTTTTTCTCCAAGGCAAATCCACAAAATTTTATTTTAGAACTGCAGGATACCTTTTGCCACCTGCCAGTCAAGTGACCCTGGGCAAGCTGAAAAACTTCTGAAGTATCTGTTACTTCACTATGAAAGAAAATGTTACCAATTTATGTGGCAGTCCCTCCCAACTCTGAGGATTCAACTCTTAACAACTAGGAGTTAATTTCCAGAATGGAGTGCTCTCTTTCAATGCCAGGATTTCTGCAGCAGCTTTCTTCCTGCTTTGCCTGAATTCAGTCAAGTTCTCTTCAATTCATTCCCTATGTGAAATTCAGAACAATCTTAGCAAGACTTAAATCGGACCATGTTATACCCTTGCTAAGAAATCTTTCACTGAAGGATGTACCCATTGCTTTTAGGATACAGATTTTCATTTCCGGCATTCAAGGTCCTTCATGATCTTTCTTTCTTTCTTTCTTTCTTTCTTGTCTTTGTCTCCAATTTCTCCCCCATACACATATTTTATACTTTAGTCTTACTAAGCTATATTCAGTTAAGGAGTCCCAGATACCTGATTTTGATGCTTTAGTATGTGGTGCGAGTTCTCTTCTGCATTTTGAGATTACTATGCAATATCTAATTAGAAATGCTAAGTAATTTTACTGAGCCATAAAGAAGAACAAAACTATATCATTTGCAGGAAAATGGATATAACTGGAGGATATTATGCTAAGTGATATCAGCCAGTTTCCAAAATCCAAGGGTCATATGTTTTCTCTCATATGTGGAAACTAGAGAGAAAAGAAGAAGCAAACGGGACTTCAGATAAATGAGGAGAGAGACCTATAGGATAGTGGGAAGGGACTGGGGGAAGGAAGTGGAAAGGGAAAAATAAGGCCTGATGAAGAAAATGGTTCAAATAATGCTATGTCCTTATATGAAAGTATCACTACAGGAGTGGGGTGGAATCCAGAGGAAAACACACCAAGTGCTGCATGCATGTGTGTTTGTATCACTTGAAGCCTCACTATGACATATAATTACAATGTACCAATAAAAGTGTGTTTAAAAAAAAAAAAAGAGAAATGTCAAGAAAACAGTTGGCTATGTGTGTCTAAGGTCCATAGGAAATTCTGGGATATAGAAAGAGAATTCGAAGCTAGTCAAATGGACAAAAGTTAACTTCCCACAAATCGAGATCACCCAGAAAGATAATGTGGCTAGCGGAGTCACAGACTAGTGATAAGATGTGATTAAATACCAACATTCAAAAACTTTACACTATTAGACCAATTCAAGGTAAAAAATATACAATTGAACACTACACAGGACAAAATGTTGGCAGAAGGTTGTCTTCACCAATAGTGATACCATGAACAGAGTAAATAAGTTAGCACCTAATATATTTATCAGAAAGAGAAACTGAGGATTTGAGAAGCTATAATCATTTGTGAAAGGTAGCCAGACTAGCTAAACAGGGAGGCTGGGATTCAAATCCGAACATTTTTTATTTTAATGCCCAAAGTCTTAAAATCACTGTCCTGTTTAAACCAGACAACATAAGATTTCTCCTTCTCTGTCAGACAATAATGGAAGCAATAAACTAAATAAAGCTCAGTTCAAATAAAAAATGATTTGGATTGATAATAAAAGGGGTATTGGACTTTAAATAATGAATCAGTTAATGGTGATTCTTTGAGCTTATTTAACTAAGCTGTTTATTTTAAAGAAGTATAAAATTAAGGAGTTATAGTTAAAGAAGAGCATTCTTATCCTCTGGGTCTATTTGAAGGCAGTTACTGTGATAAATTATTATAAAGAGGAGCTTAAACTTTCATTTGCCTATAAACTTTCATTACCTGCAAAATGGAATAAGAATAGTATTATGTAGTTAATGACAAGCTTTCATGATGGTCATAATTCCACACTTGGCAGACATTAGAAATTTGTGATCAACATGTTGCCACACCCTGGCCCAATTCTCTATCTGGTCAAAGTTGCAATAATCAATCTCTACCACCAATTGCATACCTTTGTCTAATGGGAACACCCTTTAAATTTAATGTTGCCTAACAAATGTTTAAGCAAAAACAAGCTATTTATACAACATGCATGCAGCAGGTGATACTGGCTTATTCTTCCTTATTTATAGTCATTATTTTCTATAGCTCTGAAATAGCTCTTAATTGAATTTCCTCATTAGTATTATTATTTAGGGCCTAACGTAAGCTCTTGGGGGCAAATCGTTTAACTGCCAAAATCTGATGTGAAACAATTGACTGGCCTGTAGCGTGGCTGCCATCTGACTGTCCACAGAGCCAAGTTCTGGAGAAAACACGGGCTTATGCATGTGTGTTTCCCCATGGCATCTCAGTCTGTCCAAAAATGTAGTGCCTCCAGACACTTCCACGCCATTCGAGATGAAGACTCGAAGTAAACAGTCGCCAGATGCCATCGGCTCCTGTGGGAAGCCAGCTAGGAGAAAGAATCCTCCCAGGAAATAACTTGAAGACACAATTAGCCCTGCTGACAACTTGATTTGTTGAGATGAGGCTGCACCAGTGCTAAGAATGACCTGTGTGACTGCAGAGTTCAAGGGAAGGACTCCTAGAAACGAGTGTCCCAGGGCTTTGCCTACTTAGCCCAATATAGTCTCAGTCTCGCCTCCCCCCTCCTCTTTCTCTCTCTCTCTCTCACACACACACACACACACACACACACAGAATCTATAATATGAACACTTGGAGAGGGCAGAAAGGGTATGGCAAAGTAAAATTCCTCTACATTTTATAGACATATTAGATAAGTTAGTTTAGAAACTATCAGAAAAAAGTAGCTGAGTCAAATGACACAAATTTTCAGTTATAAAGATGGATAAAGCCAGGTGTGGTGGCACACATCTGTTTTGGAGGCTGAGAGATGGAGAAGGCAGGTTTGAGGTCAGCCTTGGCAACTGAGTAATATCCTATTTCAAAATAAAAAGGGCTTGGATTGTAGCTCAGAGGTAGAATGCCCCTGGGTTCAATCCCCAGTTCTATAAGTAAGTAAGTAAGTAAGTAAGTAAATCTATCCATCTTAAGAGATCCACTGAACACCACAGAGCCTATAGTTAACATACTGTATGGCATAATTAAAATTTTGTAAAGATGGTAGGTCTTATGTTATGTGTTCTTATCACATACACCAATAATAATAATAATAAAAAAAGGTGGATGAACACTTGAATGGATCAGCTTATAGCATAGATGTGTCAATGGTTTCATGGACACATATTGCTCTCCAAACTCATCAAATTATATGTTCAATATATGTAGATTTTTGTGAGTCAACTGCATTCCATAAGTGATTTAAATAAAAAATAAAACAGAAAACAAAGTAATGTAAACTTAGAAAAAAAGTCCTAAACTAGAAAAGTACAAATGAAAATGTATGATATAGTCTTGAAAACAAAAATTATCACAGATAATTAAGGCATAAGAAGTAATGAAATTGAGTTGTATATTTTGATCTTGGAAGCCAATATACAAAGAGAAACTTGGTTATTCTGTTTATTTATTTATCTTTTTGTTTTGTGGTTCTGGGAATGGCAGTGGCACTCAACCTACAAGCTGCAAACCCCACCTTTTTTGTTTGGCTTTGTTTTTGAAATAGGGTCACATTAGGTTGTTGAGGGTCTAAGTACATTGTTGAGGCTGTCCTGGAACCTGTGATCCTCCTTGTCTCAGCCTCCCAAGTACTTGGATTTACTGATGCATGCCATCACACCCAGCTTAGGTCATTCTTAAGGGTCCTTATTACCCACGAAGAGGGCAATGGGTGCTATTAGAAATGTTTCACAAGGGCTTCATATGAAAGACACAGAAATGTGAAGAGCAGTAGAACAGCATTAATGATATATATGTGAAAAGATCCCTCACAAAATAAAAAGCTCCACCGAATGCTGAAAGTGAGGACACTGGTCTTGGTGGTAGACTTGGGTATCTTTGAGAACTTTACTACTATTTGACAAAAGATGGAAATATAGTAGATTGAGAAGTAAATAAAGACAGAGAAAGAAGCAAGTACTTTATCACTACTTATTAGAAGAATGAAGGACTGTCTGGATTCTTACTCCTTAAAACATCAAATGAGGTTCATTTAGAAAAATAGAGTCAGCCAGGCGTGGTGGCGCACGCTTGTAATCCCAACATTCGGGAGGCTGAGACTGGAGGATCCGGGTTCGCGGCCAGCCTCAGCTACCTAGTGAGGCACTCCGCAACTTTGTGAGACTCGGTTTCAAAATAAAGAATAAAAAATAGGGCTGGGGGTATAGCTCGGAGGTAGGATGCCCCTGAGTTCAATCTCCAGTTCCGCAAAAAAAAAAAAAAAAAAAAAAAATAGTTTAATAAGTGAGCAATAATATGTTCACAGATAGCCACAAATAGTTTCTTTTGAATATGCAAACCCCCCAAACCTCCCCAAACTAGAATTCTAATCCAGAGACTGAGGCAAATCTTGTGAATCTGAAGTGGAATGAAATATCAGCTGCACAGGGACTTCTTTGGGGCATCAAAAATATTTGTCTAAAGAGACATTCCCTCCCACATTTACCCCACTTTGAGAGATTCCAGGATGCCCAAGACAGGCAGAAGGAGGACCTCAGAGAAGACCAGTAGCCATTGTCCATTACTTACTTACAGCCTTTGCTTCCTTTCTTCTCTGATAACAAAACCTGGTGGCTTGTGAAAGAAGGAATGGAGAGCCCTTGTTCTCAAAGAAGGGAGGTCTCTACACCACCCACAGAAGAAAACGCATGATTGGTCCAAACCAGGCAGGGTGATGGAATCCCAGCCTCTAATGCTTGGTCTTAGGATGGGCACATGGGCTTGTAAGATAAAAGTTTTCTGTGGAGGATTATGAAAGCCTCTGTGGACAAAGTATTTTGTTTGTTTGTTTATTTTGTTTTGACCCTTTGCTCTTTCTTCAGCATGGAGTGAGGGTTTGATTCCTGGGTGTGCAGGAGCCAAAATACAACTATGAGGTCAAACGTGAGGATAAAATTCAATGTCCTATGAATGATAAGGTGAAAAAAATAACTTATTCCCCAATGGCATTGTTGGGCTGTATTAACAACCCTGGACCACCTAGCTCAGAGCCTCCTGACACATAAGAAAGCATCCCTATTTGTCTGAGCTACTGTTCTTGAATTATTCCACCACTTTTAGTGGGTGACATTCCTAGTTAACATAGGAAGGAAGCAGAAACAGAAAGGGCCCTGGAAGAGAAAAAACGACAAGAAAGAACAAGACCTACAGCACCAATCCTGACCTGGATGGAAGAGGTGAGAATTTGTGATTGCAAACGGGGTCAGGGGAGGAGAGCGGGGCCTGGCATGCAGGGGGCAGGCTCTGGCAGAGGGAAGGTCAAAGCTTGAGAAGCACATCATGATACCGCTACTACTGCTGCCACAGCTGCTCATCCTCTCCTTCTAATCTGTATTCACAGTCGACAGGACTTGCACTTTACAGCTGCAATGTTCTCGTGTCTCCCACGGGCCCATTAGCCCCGTGAGCACTGCACAGTAGAAGCCGATGCCACCCTGCACTTGCCTCTACTCACAGCTCCGGCCTCCACCCGTCGGCTCGTTATTCTTCTCTTAGGATGCCCTTTGCCCTGGCTCTGGTTTAAAAGCCCACCCCAAGTGTTAAAATGGAAAAAAAAAGAAAATAAACTATGTAAAACAAAAGCCAAAGAAGGAGAAAGGCATAAGGGAAGAGAAAGGATGAGGCAGGGAGTATTTCTTTCAGTCTATGTCTTTCCAGCCTCTCCTCTATGCTTAGAAATTCTCTCTAAAATAGGTCAGGGCAACAGATAAAATGAAAGACGGTTTCTCCTTCTTATGGCTGAGGACAGAAAGCCTCTGGGCAGGTGTTCCTAGTCTCTGTGTAGCCATAGTCAGCAATATCCAGAAGAAACTGAGAACACACCGTGCTCTCCGAAGGTAGAGTCCCAGAGGTGAGTGGGAGGAGGATGGGTGAGGTCTTTCCATCAGTGAATGGCCCCATCTAGGTAAGGTGTGAGGGGAAAACCCCAAGCCTCATCCCTCAAACAGGTGAGCTAGAGTTCTTGAGAACCAGCTCTAAGTTCATCAGATAATCCATCTAATTTTTTCCCATTCAACTTCCAGGTCCAGTTGGGGAGGACTCTGCCAGCTGTGGCTCCTCCTCTATTCCCAGTGCTTAGTGTGACACATGGCACTCAATAAATAGTGAGGGAATAAAGGCGCTTGTGTTTGAGGAGTTAGACATTGCTACCTAAGCCTGAGCTGTCCTTGTTGGGCTATGTCATGGCTCAGTTGCTGTAACTGCTGTCACTGTTGTGGTGGCGCTCAGGGTGAGGAGTGGAAAATGGTTACTCTCTCCTGAATCCTCACACCTTAAACATTCCCATGTCCATTTCCTCCTTTGGCCAATGTGGAGACAGGGGCACCATCGGCTTCCCTTGAACAGGGAGTTACCTCCCTGCCCTCAGTGAGAGGCATCCAGAGTCATTCCCCAGGGACTGTTGGGGAAAGGGTGGGACAGTGGCAGGTGGGGGGCCCCTGCTACACTCAGGTCACTGTCACAAATGATCCATCCCCTGTTTTCCCAGTAGACTGCTTACCAGCCCCTAAGCAGCTTCTAACGACTTAACTGCTTGATAATGTCCCCCTTCCTCGGGGGACACATGCTGCTTTCGAATGGAAAGAGAGTTGCAGTGATTAAACCCACAGCTGTCGTTTTTAGCTAAGACTGGATTTCTGAAATTAATTTGAGAATGTTCTATCCCAACCCCCACCCCATTTTTTTCCCTATTGCTTCCTGGTAAATTCTTCCTTGCCCCTGCCTGGGGGTGGAGGGTGGGTCTTGGCAGCAAAGTCTCCCTGGGCACAGCTGCCCCTGGGAGCCTCCTGTATGGACCACCAGCAGAAGCCAGGATCCCACCACTGCAGAGCACGGCTGGGGCAGCCCTGCTGGGAGGCCCCTTACTGGGCTGAGCAGATTTTTAGGGCTCATTCCAGGGATGCAGGCTCAGGAACCATCGTGCCAATTGCATTAGGATTCCCTAGGGTATACTTGGGAATTGCACTTGGGCCCCTGGGTACCAAAAGGAGAGCTCAGCTTCCAGATCCTAAACCACTCTGAGAGAGCTGGGAAGCCGGGGCAGAGAAATCAAAAGACAGAACCTGCTCCTATTTGTTTTTAATGTATCTTAATCCTTTGTGGAACAAAATGGGGATGAAGAGATAGAAGAGCAGGTAGAGACATAGATCAAAGAAATATTCATCTTTATATTCCCAGCAAATAATACAGCCAATACCACAGGTGCTTGACCCATTAAGAGATGAAGGGAAAGAGAGAGGGGAAGGGAGGATACAGCAACAACAGAACTTTACCTAAAAGCAGACTAGCTTAAGGGTCCCTGTGGTCTACCAGACATTCTCTTCTGCAATGATAGAATATATGTTCAATCCACAGGCACACCCACAACTTTCCCCTACACTGTGCACAGCAATGCCTCGGTACTTCCCCATCCCTCTCCTCTGTTTCATATTTCTCCAGAGCACTTATCTGATGTGATATATATTCCATATATATGGAGTACATTTAATATGTATCATATTATGTTTGTTTATATTATATAAATATGTGTATTTGATATATATATCTATTTAATATATTCTATTTCACCACACTAGATTGTAGGCTTCATAGGGGAAAGAAGCTTCCTCATCTTTTTTTTTTTTCCTTTGTACCTAGTGCCTAGAAGAATAGCTGCAATAGGGGAGGTGGTGGATAATAGTAAGTGAATTAAAAATGTATGAATAAATGAATGACAGCCATTGTTATTTTTAGGGCTTTGCTCTTTTGGGCATTTTTAAGTGAGATCAGTATTATGACCCATTTCACATGGTTGCAAAGGTAGGGTTAAATGAGATAATGTTATTAAAGTACTTTGTACAATGCCTGATAAAATGGTAGCTAATATTATAACCCCATCTAATATTGCATAAATCAACTATAACAACTATGGTTATACAACCCTAGGAATGAGAAAAAAAATGCGTGTGTGTGTGTGTGTGTGTGTGTGTGTGTGTGTGTGTGTGTGTAGTAGTTAGTTATACAGAGGGTCCTGGAGGAGAGGGTGGAAAGCATCCCAGCTTGCACTGTGGATACCTTGAAGTGCCACAAGAATTCTCAGACTGGAAATAGCCAATTAAAGAGGAATAATTCCCAGACTGTTTGACGGATGTCCTGGATTCTGGTAGTTTTCCTGCCATCTAAACTGTGATATTTTAGAAGGGTCTATTTCCCTCTCTAGACTGTTTTCCTAATCTGTAAAAAGACAAGGACTAGGAAATTGGGTTCTATGAACATGAGTATGCATATATTACTGTAGTTCTCTGATTTCGGCCCCTTTGGAAAGATACCCAGGAATGGTATAGCAAGGTCATATGGTGGATCCATTCTCAATTTTCTGAGGAATCTCCACATTGATGTGTACATATGTGAAAATATCAATGTCAATCTCAGTAAAGGGGGCGATGAGAAGGCAGAGGCGGGGGGTTGGCTACCAAGTGCTGTGTGCATATATTTGTAAGTGTCAACATGATTTATATTATGATGTGAGACTAAATGCACCAATAAAAGCATATTTTACTCAGCATTTGGGAGGCTGAGACTGGAGGATCTGGGTTCGCTGCCAGCCTCAGCTACCTAGTGAGGCTCTCCGCAACTTAATGAGACCCTGTTTCAAAATAAAGAATAAAAAATAGGACTGGGGGTATAGCTCGAAGGTAGAATGCCCCTGAGTTCAATCCCCCAGTACTGCAAAAAAAAAAGCATATTTTAAGAAAAAGAAAACTGGCTGCTAATCTGACTCTTGCAACTCTAATATACCTCTTCAAATACTGTAAGAGCAAATAAACTGAAAGGTGTGAGGAAATTTTGCAATCTCTAACATAAAGCCTTAAAATAAGCTAATGATAATACTGTTCACTGGAGGGAAGCCAGCAAAGATTCACTCCCCCTCCCCTCTTTGCCCCTGTGAAGTCACCTTTTAGTTCATCATTAACCACATGTTCACAATTGCTCATTTCTTATCCTTTGTTTTGTCTTGACCAAACCTCAGCTATTCTCACAGGCACCTGACTCTCTTGCTCCCAATCTGAGCATGCACAAAAAATAGTGGAATGTGTTCCCCTTATCAGTTTCTCCTGGGAATCATCCAACCACAGCAAGATTCTTTGGCTGCTAGACCCCAGTAGTTATTTCTACTGGCTTGTCCAACTCCTCCCACTCCCCTAAAGATCTGCTTATCTCTGATAGCTTCCTTCTTTACCCTATTAAAGAAAAATCTTTTTCTGTTTAATTTCTGGGATGTTTGCACACCTTGCTGTCATAGTATTCTTCCTAATGCACCATACCTTTATCTTCTCCACAATTATATTTTTGAATAAAAGCCTCTCTTTACTAACCCTGGATTTGTTCTTTTTTTGACATATCAAGTGCTCTAAATATGGGACCTTCTAAATATATCTCAAATTCACCTACTTCCCTTCACACCTACATCACTGCCCCAATACAAATCTAGTTCAATATCAATTATTTCCTGGAGAGTAAGTATTTAGCATTGGCTCTTATCCTTTGCCAATCTCTACATCCTATAACCAAAGCAATGTTTAAAATACAAAACTGGCCATGTCAATGCCCTACCTATAGTTGTTCGACAGTTTGCCATTGGCCTTAGTGTAAATTCTAAATCAGTACCATGCTCTACTAGCAGGGGATTTCATGGCCAGGTCCTGCATCCCCTTCCTCTGTGCTCCAGCCTCACTGACCCAACTTCTATTCCCGGGACTCTAACTTGCTATGCTCCTTTTTATCCTTGTGCTTTGCAAAAACTTTATGCTTAGAAGATTATACCCATTCTTACCTCCTGTCAGCTCAACTATCAGAAATATTTTCCCCTAACCCTCCAACTAAAGATGACTTTCCATACTTCTTAAGTTCAGCAAAATTTGAGATGACATGCTTAATAGGTGCTGAATTATATGTATTTTTCCTACCTCTAGACTGCATTTGCATTAGGCCAAGGACGCAGCAAATTTACCCGCCACTGTACCCACCAAGGGCTGTCACAGTATCTCATACAATCAAAGCATACTAATGAATATTATTTTAAATAATAGTATAAAAATAGCATAACATGTAAGAGCTTTCTTCTATATGCCATTGAAAGGTTGGCCCTTTGAACAAAATGAGTTAATTTTGATCTTGCATCTGAAATGGATTATTTCATCACGCAGGGAATGTCAGTTTCACAGACTAGTAAACTGAGAAGGGTGTGTGTGTGTGTGTGTGTTTGTGTGTGTGTTTGTGTGTGTGTGTGTTCAATGATCACTGTAGATGCAGATTCAGATACGTGTTTGGCTCTCTTTTAATTTTTTTCACACTAAAACCTTGATTCAGTACTACCAGAAGTTTTTTATGCTCTTTAAAGAAAAGTCTTATCATGTCCATTGTTTCTGGAAGTTCTATTCTGACTGAGGTCTAAGCCTATTCTCTTCCCTTCCTCTCTTCTATCTCCAACCAATCTTCCATCTTAAACAAGGTTATTCATGCAGAAGTAAGAATGGGATATTGGTTGAATGGGCTTCATGTCCACCCCTCATTCCTGGAGGCAGTCACCTATTATCCTTAGGGTGATCTTGAGCTCCCTGAAGACTGAAGACATGTTTCATCCTTTGCATCCTTTGTTGTTATCATAGGGCCTATTACCTGATAGAATCTCAATAAATATTTGTTGAATGGAAGTAAAGGATAGTGGTAATAGCTGGTTTTCTGCTAACATTCTGTAATATTAGCCTTACACAATGTCCCTCCAACCACAAAAGCTCCCTAAATCAATTTTGCTTTACCTTCAAACTCACTTACCAAGTACTCATGCAATATAGTTGACTTAGGGCAGCAAGTTCCTGAAAAGTCTAGCTGGAAAAATGTTCTCTTTGGAGAGAATATAAGTTTTTAAACCTCATAAATTTTATTAGTCTCTTTGTTACTTCTAAACCACTCTAAACTGGCTTTTCTAGCACTCACAGATACCTTGACATTGGCAAACTACACTTAGAAAATTATTTTTGAAATGGATATACAAACTAGGTTTCCTGCAAAAAATATTTGGATATAATCATGAAATATAAGTATGGGAAAAGGAGATGTGCACAGGAGAGAGAATATATAAATTTTTAAAAAGATTGGGTAACTTTTTGATGAAAAGATCAATCATACCTATGCCCTGAACCTACCACCATCAACAAATGTGTTGGGCACATTCTATATGCCAGGCACTTGGCAGAAAACAGCGAAGTAGGCATGGCCCTGGCTTTCCTAGATCAGGTGGCCTTGTTTGGAAAATAAGGCATGTGTTTAAAAAGACCAACTAAAACCAGAGGTACAGATGCAAAAGAAACAAAATAAAAGGTCAATTATACAAAAACAGGATCCTAGTGTTAAGAAGAGAACTAAAGGTAATAAAGCCTGAATACCAGAACCCTAAGTGGTACACATTTCTTACCCTGATAAATTCAATCTCAATCTCAATCAATCAATCTCTCTCTCTCTCCCTCCCTCCCTCCCTCTATTTTTTGTTTGTTTGTTTATTTTTTGTACTAGGGATTGAACCCAGGTGCACTCTACCTCTGAGCTATACCCCAGATCTATTTTATTTTTTATTTTGAAATAGGGCCTCACTGAGTTGTTGAGGGGCTTGCTAAAATCCTGAGGGTGGCCTTGAACCTTCAATCCTCCTGTCTCATCATCCCAAGTACAGGGATTACAGGCTTGTACCACCATGCCTGGCTCTCCCTGATAAAAAATCTCAAGTAGAAAAAGAATTCCAGACTTAAATAGTATGGACTACAAGTGGATTTCTGTGATTCTGAATTAAAAAAAAATCTGGATGCTATCATTCCCAATTATTCCTGGAGAAACCAAATGTCTAACTACCTTACCCCATTGGCCTTCTCTGGCCTTCCTCTATCATTTTTTGTAGCAAAACCTTTGAATCTAGCATCAAATCCATCTCATATCTAGATTTAAAAGCTGATGATCTTCTGGACCTGACCTTTAGGTCTTAGGCTTCCTCTTTTTAACCAATCTAAAATACCGGCCATAACTCTTCTCTGCATTAAAATCAGAGCTAGTTTCTTATCTTGTACCAAAACAAAGCTATATTAGAATTATAAAACAGAAAACAGGACAGTAGAGAATGCCCTGATGTTCTCTAAAGCTTCTGTGGCTTGAAAAGGGTCTTGGGATAGCTACCAAAATTGGAATGCATTAGAGACTAACAGAAAGGATTAATAAGGTTTTCTTTGATCATTCTATGGTCATTAGTGGAAATAAAGTATCAGGTAGTCTACTATGACAAACTGAGTCATTGTTCACAGTTATTTACATTTTGCCTGTTTTTGAATCATATGCTCACATCCTTCGCATATGATTGTGTGGTACCTTCCACTGGAGAGGGTATATATATTAACCTACCCCATATTGGCTTAGCCATATTACTGCCTTAACCAAGGGAATGAGGACATACATGACAATATGTGAGATACAGAAGCCCCAGAAGTTATCAAATGTTTCCATGTTCTTTCCTGAAGTCCTACCATTTGTCAAGAGAAGAATAATCCTTCAATAACTTCCAGACCAAGAAGAATATGGAGACCATAAAACAGACCTGATCCCAAAATGGAGCCTTGAGCTATGTCCAGCCACTTCTCAGCTTGGAACTGAGCCATCCCAACCTACCCACAGACCTAGAAGTATAAAATTTAACTAGTGCTTGTTATAAGCCACTACGTTTCTGGATGGTTTGTTAATAACATTATTGAGACAACAGCTGGCAAATATAGCTGCTGCGAAGTCATTAAAAATCATATTTTGAAGATTTTCCTTTATGATTTGAGACAAATGTCATATACTGCTGAATTGAAATTATGCTACAATTATGCAATTATGAGATAATTTCTAAAAAAAATCACAAATGGAAAAAACCAGGACTGAAAATTACTTATAAAATGACACTAAAATATACATACACACAATATATACATGTGTTTATGTGTCTATATATATGCATATTGCCCAAAGGAATGGAATAAGACATGCTATTAAGGTATGCTAGTAATGACCATTTCTATTTGGTATAATTACATTTCATTTTTATTTATTTTTGTCTGCCATTAAATAGGTGCACAATTAATGTTGGTTAACCAAAAGCTGAATTAATAATTTCCCTATATTCTAATTTTTCTAATGCAAACATATATTACTTTAAAAATCAATGTTTATTTTTTAAATTGGAAACTTGCACCCTATAATGTTGATAATAACACAATAATAACAATTTTTATGAGATTTCTTTCCAACTGTGGTAAATACTCCCAACAAGGCTCTAATTTAGATATTGGCTTATTGAATAGCATTTTATGAAGATAGACTAGCAGTCCCACCAAAGTTAAGATTCATTATATCAACGTCTCCATCAAAACCCTCAGGAATATTGCTCTGTAGTAAAAAGACACAAAAGGGGTCAAACATATTCTTCCTATATGGAAAAAAATAGAAAAACTAAAAGTGTTTTGAAGGGATCATGGGCAAGAGAAGAAGGAAGGTAAAAGAAACACAAGAGTCTGGCATGGTTGTACAGGCCTGTAATCCCAGTAGGAATTGGGAAGCTGAAAGAAGAGGATCACAAGTTCAAGGCCAGTGTCCACAACTAAGGGAGACCTTGTTTCAAAATAGAAACAAAAAGGGAGCTGGGGATCTAGCTCAGAGGTAGAATGCCCCTGTGTTCAAAACCCAGTTCACTACCAGTATCTGTGTTCAATACCAAAAAAAAAAAAAAAAAATTAGTGAGAAAGAAGGGGGATTAGTGAGGAAGAAGTGAGAGGATTGAAGGAACAAAGGAAGAAAGAGGAAAAGACAATTTACAAATCAATAGTTCAGCTCACCTTGGCCATTGCACTGTGTCATCAATCTCAATTCACAGCAAACCCAAGGGCAAACCCTACATTAGGCAGAGAGGGGCTCTTGGGCAACTGCCAAATCACGTCCTTAGAAACAGTTGATATTCTTTGCACTATTCTGGATGCCTCAGCTATAATTCAGCTACCAGGTTTTACATTCATTGTACCCCTTTGCCAAGGCCCTTTTTCATGTATCTTAGTTCTAGAAGAAATAGTCTCCAGGCTAAAGAATGTGCTTGTAGAAACCTTGGGGATGATCCTCCCCTTCTACTAGATGCCACTTACCTACGTGGCTGCTAGGCAGAAGCCACCTTGCAGTCTGGGGTAGCTCATAGGCTCCAGACAATCATTCTGAATAAGCAAGGGCCAATTTCATTTCCGTGGAAGGGAAGAGCCTATTAAAAGATAGACATTATTGTTACAGAAAACTTAGAAGATGCAAAGAGAAGGAAGAAAGGGGGAGAAAGGGAAAGATAAGATGACATGGGATAGGCTAAAAGGAATGGGAGAAGGCAGAAACAAAGGGGCACCACTCTCTTAGAATTCGCATCAAGCAAAGCAGCTAGGTCAACCCATTGCTTCACATGGTAGAAGCTCCTGCCATGGATACAGATTCCTACTTCTTTTTCTATCCCAGCTTCATTCTTCATGCCTGCCCACCTGTTCCCTGTAAGCAGCACGGAATCCTGCCTCTCTACACCTGAGTTACAGAAAGAGTTGTTACAGGGTCAAAAGGCTAGTGAGGATCTAGAAACATTAGGCAGTTTAAGGCAAAGGACCTAGGAACAGGAAGCATTAAACAAAAGCATATATATATAAAGAACAGTAACCAGGTAGTTTTAAGATACAGGGGTACCAGTGATCAGGCAAGGAAGCTTCAGGCCCTGGAGTGATCAAAGGGGAAAGAATGGAGGAGGCAGAAGTGACATCAGGAGATTAAAAGAGCCCACAGAACTTTAAAATAAAGATTCAAATTAAGAACCAAAACTGGGCAAAAGACTTTGGGTCCCCAAGACCCAACTGTAGCCAATCACAAAGGAGCAAATCTGAAGCCAAAAGAATCGATAAAAAGCGCACCTCCTGCAAACTTCAATAATTACTCTTTTCTGGGGACCCCACTCCCCCATGCAGAGGGAGCTTTTTTGTCTTCTATCTTTCTTTGGCTGAAAGTAAATCTTTATACCTCTATACCCACCCTTCTGTAGTCCATTGACTTTTAATTTTACAAACAAGAATCCAATAAGAGAAGTCTGCATCTTTTGGGACAATAAAGGAAGAATTTGCTTGCTCTACATCCCAACCTAAAGAAGATCATCAGTGAACCCTAAATTGCTCCTGAGGTAAGAATGGGGTGTACAGGTGTTTATTAGGCACTACGTTTATCTGAATTTGTCAGGTAACAAGCCAGAATTCTAACTTAACTTTGGTAAACTTAAGAATTATTCCTGTTCATTTAGGCTTTCATCAATCCTTTCTGGTTTTTCCTCCAAAAAACACAGATGGAGAGCTTTCTCTTTGACCCTAGGGATGCATACTTAATGACTCACAGTCCAGAGAAAGAGACAGATAAGAGAAGTACATGTTATACAGTTTCATAGCCAAAGATCTTTGTGTGTGTGTGTGTGTGTGTGTGTGTGTGTGTGTGTGTGTGCATACATGTGCTTACACACATGGGCATGGATATTGGGGTAAATTAGAGTATTTTACAACCCTGGATAAATTGTGATAGGGAAAAACTTGTCTTCCTAGTCCCCAACTGTCCATTTCATGCTTTTTCTTCTTAAGTCCCACTGGAACTCAGAGTTTCTCTCTTCCACTGAGGAACTGAGGGTAGATAAGAGAATGTGAACGATCTGAATTGGTTTTCTAAATCCTGAATTTACTCTGAATGGACAGCTTCTATCTCTTTATTTCTCATGCTTACTATCTGAAAGTTATAAAGCCAAGAGTGGACATGGTTGGAAGATAATAATAATAATAAAAAAAAAGCCGTCTCCATTTCTTAAAGCTCTTTCCCCAACCCAAAATACCTGATCCCACCTCTAAGCCCTTCCATTTTAAAAAAAGGCAAAGTATACTAGAACATATGATAGACTAGGTTAAAATTTCCTGCCTCTAGTATTTTGTAACTTTGTAACTATGACAAGGTATTTCATCTTTTTAATCCTTTGTCTAAAAATATGTATGGTATCACAAAATTTACAAACTTGTTCTAAAAACTATATGTGAGAATAATGATACTTCCCATCTATTAAATGCTTACAAAATTATGAACATTGTGCTAAGATTTTTACATAACCATTTATTAAAGCCTTGCAACAACCCCAGAAAGATTTATTTTACAGATCAGAAAACCAGAGGATCAGAGGACTTAAAACACACCCAAGATCACATACCAATGAGCAATACAATTTGGATCCAAATTCAGTTCTGTCTGACTCCAAGCTCATATATCTTAAGGACCAAATTATTTGCAGCACGTAGTACAAACTCAATAAACACAAATTATCTTTTTATACTCCCTTAGGTGTGAACTCCAATGGTTTTGATGGCCTCAGTAAAACCCTACACTCCCCTTTCCCTAGGTTTGGCTTTTGGTGGCTCCCTCTGTCCTAGGGATGATCAGGAATCTGCATGCTCAGACCACTTATTTTTAAGCATCTCTTTTTAAACAGATGTGTTGATAATGTAAGGTTTGGGTAATGAGATTTTCCAGGCCATAAGTTGCTAACTGTGAATTAATTGCCTAGCTTATTTGCAATAAATAAAGAGACTATTACATGCAAAAAAAATCACAAGGACCCACTGAGCTTGTACAGATAGATTCTGAGCTACACTACCCAATATCCTACTATCAGCTATGCAGGAAGACAAGCCTCAAAGGCACAAAGCAAGAGCACCTCCCAATATTGCTTCAAAATAGAGAGTTCTGGTCTTGAACTCAAAATACTGAGTTACTAGTCCCATCATATTACTTCCTGCCTGTGTGACATTGGAAAAGCTACATAACCACTCTGAACTTCAGTTCTTTCCTTGTAAATTATCAGCATTATAAAATATGATTTTTAAGGCCCTGCCCAGTTCTAACATTCAACAATTCTATATTAGATGATAATTGGCAAAACCAGAATTTTCTGGTTTAGTGATATCTTGAGATGTTTCTAGAGTCAAAAATAAGTTCAGCTTTTCTCTTGATCTATGTAATTTAACCACACTAGATCTAGGACTATTTTGAGAAATAAGATGAGGTAGTAAATTTGACACTACTTATTGTGAGCCCAAGGCATATTCTCAGGTCAAGAAATTAGCAAAAGCGTTATTGATGGTGTACACCTGTAATCCCAGGTTCACTACCAGCCCCAGCAACTTAGCAAGTCTCTCAGCAGCTTAATGAGATCCTATTTCAAAATAAAAATATATGGCTAGGGTTGTAGTTCAAAGGTAGAATGCACCTGGGGTCAAGCCTCATTACCTCAAAAGAAAATATGTATATAATACATATACAGTTCTCAAGTTCTCTCCCCCTGTAAATATGGCAGTGAATTCTATTGGCCACACAAACCCATAGTTCATACATGTTACAATGTCTGATAATCATTTGTGTGATTGCTTTAATAATGTAAGCCTACTCCTTAAACAGGCCTGGCCTGCTTCTCAAAGGTCCCTGGACTGGACCTTCTGTTTAGTGAATGCATACTTCCCTTTCACGCCTTCCCGTCAATGACTAGGAATATTTTATTAAGGAATTCAAACCACAACAGGTGAGGACTGACAGAAGAAACTAGTGGTTTTGATCCTGAGAATGACTGACAAGCTATCAGTGGAGGACTGATAGCTGTCTTTAAATAACTGAAGTCTATTTTAGAAGGGAATTTAAGCTGGGTCTGTTCTCTATATCCCCAGTGCTGTGTCATGAAACAGAAAATGTTTATTGCATGAGTAAGTCCTGTGTGACTCCCAAAGCCTGAACCAAGACCAAAAGAAATGCATGAGAACAGACTTGGGTTCATAGTAAAAAGGAAATTGTAAGTAAAAAATGGAACAGCTGCTTAACAGAGAGGTATACATATTTATTGTTGGGACAAGAGAATATTGATTACAAAAGAGAGTATTGATTACAAAAAAGCAGTTTCAGGAGTGGAAGACCTAGAATAGGTCTTCCTTAGCCATATGCTAGCATGGTGACCTTGGGCATATTAACTTACTCTTGACCCCAAGTCCTCAAGTGTAAATTAAGGATGAATATGGTACCTATCTCATATCATTATTGCAATAATTAAATCAGCTAACCAAGCTTTTAGTACAGCATGCAAAAACAAAGTGCATGTTCCTGTAGAGTCCATACAGCAGTTTAGGAATTTTGTCAAAGAAGAATGTATGCTTTAGAGACCCAGTTAGACTAAGAAACCTTAGAGACTTTTCCCAACTTATAAATATGAACCTGTAACTCTGATAAAAGGGTTGCCCTCCTTCTAACTCCACAAAAGTGTTTTGTATCACCTGTTTAGCTATCCAGACTCTTCCTCATCAATCTTTTATCCTACCTCTACTCTCAACATAGTCTTGACTTTGCGGATTTACACAGCAGGGGGCTCTATCTTACAGAGGCTGAGATGCTGGATTGCCTTGGAGAGTAGTTTTATTGAAGAACTGAACAAGGGGACAAGGGGAGCAGAGACTGCTGGCTGGAGATGAGGTCTCTTTGAGCTGCAGCCTTCTGCCATGGGCAAGATGACATTAAGAGTTAGCCGCTATCTTCAGACCCAGAAAGGATGTATTCAACGGTGGAAAGAATTCAAATTGCACAAACATCAGAGCAGTTATCTTTCCTTTACAAAATCACTGATGGAGATAAATAATGTGCAGACTTAGCTGGTAACCGTATGTGTCCCTGAGCAACTATAAAAAAAAAAAAGAAACAATATTTAAATACCAGTGGGCCACAGCAGGAAATTTCAGACAAGAGGCCTGTAGAGAAGATTAAAATTTGAAAGGCACAGGACTTTATTTCCCTGGGGGAACAAAAAAGGGGAGCATGTTAATCCCACAGATTTCATAAGGTCTCTGATTTACTGGCCTCTTAGAAGGCTCTGTCGGGGTTTGTCATTTGGATGAGAATGTCTTGCTGTAAAGGTCAAACATGCTAAGAAACATGAAATGATCGTCTCCAAGAAAGACTGCATCTACTTGCCAGGGAAATAGCTGTCCAATAGCCCACAGAAGGGGGCCCTTCAAGAGTTGTTCATACCCAGGGTTTTTCATCCTAAGTCCCATATACACTCATCACTCCAAACTCCTCTCTGTTGCACTGGGTTCACATATCATTCTGAAGGTAGGAGGGGACAAGTGATGAAAGAGAGGAGAGGGGAAATGTACTCATGTCTCTTCCTTTCTCTCTGAACCAACTGCCAATGCTTCCAATCAAACTGACCAACAAGAATAAACTACTGGAGATTGACTGAATGTCATTGCTATAATGCCATGATTCTACTGCCTAGTAAACCATGGGGACATAAACTTATGTCTCCATAAGATATACTGATATTGCTATTTCTTAGAAAAATCCAACTCCAGGAGAGTCAAAATGATGGGGTTAGAAATACTACATAACATTCTTTGGGCCACTCATTTCATACCAGAAAGCCTAAATGTCCTCATCTAAAAATGTGTAGGCGTGATTTTGCTAGACAAGGCTCTTACCCTGTGTCATACAGGCAAGATATACAGCTCCATGATCCTTTATACTCTGCCTGGTATTCTTTGGGTCAAGCCAGTTATAAGTTTCAGGTTCTGGGGCTCCTATTCATGACTATAATATGTCTTCTCTTTTTCCTCTAACCAATAAAATGGAGAAACATTCCAGAGACTGGAGGAAACCTATGCATATGTACTCTGTGAACACCCACACATACACAGTCCTGTGTATTGGTGTCAGTGCTATCAAGCCCAAAGGAAGGGCCAGAGTAGGGAGAAATTAAAACTATCACTTTCCTATCTCTAAGGAATGGGTCTTTTCAGTTGAATCTCAAATCTTGCCACTTTTGCAAGAAAAAGAACAAGCTACAATTCATTTCCCCACCAAAGCTTGACTGAGATCATCACAGCTGTAACAAATCATTTTAACAAAATTCTTCAAAATCTTGGACTGCAGCAGAGTGATGTCTGGACTCTATGCCCAAACCATTAGAAATGTGGAGAAAAACATGCTCTGGTGTGCTGTCTCTACCTTCCCACCTTTAAGTTCTAGTCTATATCACATGGTCCCCACTCCTCTACTGATTCAAGTTAAATGAAACAATAAGCTTCAATGGTCAAGTCCTGTTCTCACCCACTGTCAGCTACCCTCCAGCTATAAATCGATTACTAAGTCTCATTGACATTGTTCCGTTTATATCCACTAGATGTGTCTCAAAACCCAACCTCCATTCTACTTTTGTTAGGGCTCTTACCTCTCACTCTTGAATTAGTGTCAATACAAACCAAACCAATGTGCACCAATCTATTTGCCTTCTATATGTCTTTTTCCTGGATACAATTTTCCCTGCCTGCTCTGCTTGGGAGATCCATTCCTGTTCCTCCACCAAGTGTCAAAGTCATTCAATCTGTGATGCTTTCCATGACATTCCTCCTTGTTTTTATATGCCACCTTCCTTGTATATCATAACAAGATGATACACTTATGAAGAGAATCATAATCAATGTCATTGTACCCTCAATGCTCAACATGGCTCCTAGCACAAAGCACCCAGTCAGTGCTTTGAAAATAATTATGTCCATAATTTCTTTATCTAAAGAAGGACAATAATAACATTCAGCTTGAGTGAATAGGAAGGTTAAATGGTGCAGTGTATATTAAGAATCTAACATACAGTGGGCACATAATTTCCCTCAATAACAGTAGGTTTCTTAACTTTCCTCTTCATCCAAGATGAAGCAAGAAGGATTCATCTAAGTGAGAAGAGAAACATGAAGCCAGAGATGCTGGAAAAGCCTGAAACAACCTCTTTGTGTTGCATTTCAAAGCACTTGTTTCTCATAATTTAGCAGCTCTCAATTTATTACATTATAATGGGCAGATGTCTGCTGGCAATTAAGCCTCTTTTAGCAAATGCAGTAATAAAGGTACAGGACTACAACGCAAGTGGCCTCCACATCCCTGCATTCCACAGCCCCACAGCCAACAGCAGGTGTACATGGTTCCTAAGCAGCTGTCACACAATGCACTAAACTACTGACCCTCACATTCTCATATTGAATACAGGTGTAGGTTTTTCAAAGATCTCCAAAGTCCCTAGCCTGTCCTTCTGAGACCCCTAGAATTTCAATACTCCAGAGTAACTAGAAAATACTTCATTCTACTTTGGAGTAACAAGAGCAGTTGATCAGGGGCGTCTTATACCCTGACTGAGTGGAACTACTCTTGAGTTGTTCTATGGCACATTTTCCTTGGGTCACTTAATACCATGCCTGCAGAAAGGAAAACCTGCAGAACTAGAACAGAAAACAGAAGAGGCTGGATCCGAACACTGCTGTGGTTGTCAGCAGAGGCACATTTTTAGGACTTAAGCATTAATAATGGATACTAAAAAATGAGGATACTTTATGTTGATGAAAAAGCCTCTTTCTCATATATACGTCATCATCCATCAAGAGAGGTAAACAAAGGCCAAAAAAGGAGACAACCTTCTATTACTATAAAGAAATCTAAGGTACCAGTCATTAATTAATTGGTCAAATTCTACATATCACAGGCCTAAAATATACTCAGTATATCAAGGTATTCATTTATTTTCTTAGGTAAATAAATCAGAGAGGTGACATTTCACTGTGCTGCTGATACAACTAAACCTCACCTCCTAATCTGGATAGTTCTGCAGATTGCAAGAAGCAAGGATTCCCTTTTCCATTCTGTCCTTCACTCACCTTTATCCCTCTACTTTGGAAAAGGGAAGACATTGCCAAGCTCATGACATTTGAGAATCAGAGTTTTTGAGTTGACAGGCCCTGAGAGAGCACGAAACTCAACTGCCTTATTTTATTTTTGCAGAAAAAAGAGACCAGAGGATTCAAATAACTATCTCAAGGTCATGCATCTAAATAAAGGACATGGATATACCTGGAGGATGTGAACATGGTAATAAAGCAGATCCTGTCCTCAATGACACTAAGACCAATAAATGAAACCAATGTTATTTTATTCGACTTTGGATTCCCACACCAGTGAACTAATCTAAAAAGACCCCAGTGGATCCAGAACCAGTTACATAGTGATGTGTCATGCTGGTCATGTCTTCTTTTCTAATTGCTATCTTTTTTGTTTCTATGATTATTCCCTGAATCACCGTCCTTGGTAAAGGGTATTACATTTGGCAGATTACTTCTCCATTCCCTCTGCTAGACAGTGAGCTCATGGAGGACAGAAGACATGTCCTCTACAAATGTCTATCCTTAGGAGTTAGCACACAAAACATGACAGAGAAAAGATTGAGAGACCTGTTTATAGAATTCCTGTGTTAATATAAGGACCCAAAGATGCACTGTAGTTTCATTTCCTACAGTTTTCTCTAGCAAAATATATGAAAACTAAAACTACTCAAGGTAGGAATGTGTTGAGTATATAGAAATTTTAGTAACCTAACTTTAATATTCTAAGGAAGGATCAAAGCAAATTTGAGTTTTTCATATACATATATTGCATGCTATTAGTTTTCCAAAGCAGAAGTCAGTGTAGTTTGACCTAGGATAATAGCAGTGGGGAGGGAAAGGAGTGAACTGATGCAGAATGGATTTATATGAGGAGTTATCTGGACTAAGTGAGACAAATTAAATGTTGAAGGAGAAAATAAAATAAAACGTCCAAGAACAGTGGTGATATCATTAACTGAGACAGGAAAAACTGAAAGTAAAAGAAGCTTGCTGGAGGGAGGAAGAGTTCATTTCTATTTTTTACTGATAAGATTAAGGTACTTATCGGATATGCAGAGATTTCAAGTAGAAAACTGGGGACATGGAAATCTGGGAATCCAGGGAGAGTTTCAGGCAATAGATGCCAATTTTGGAGTCACTAACATACAGATAACCGTTGATAATAAGGGCACCAAAGCAAGTGTTCAGAGAGGTAACCCCAAACCCCTAGGCCTTCCAGCATTGAATAAACACATAGTATGAGTATGTATGTAGTATGGTTTGGAATCAGAGTGTCTCCTAGAAAAGTTCGTGGAATGTACTGGCAATTAAAAAAATGTTCAAAGGTGAAATAATTGAATCATGAGGGTTGTGATCTCATCAATGGATTAATGGATGAATTGAATCATAATGTAGGCAGGTAGAGTATAACTAGAGGAGGCAAGTCGCTGGGGGTGTGGCTTGGGGGACTATAAATACATGTCCCTTACCCCTTCCTGTGCTCCCTCTCTCCCTGCTCCCGTGGCCATGCCTTCAGCTCTGTAGATATAGCCAAACTGCATGGACTAAAATCTCTGAAACCGCCAAAACTGTGGGCAAATACATATTCCTTCTTCTGAGTTGTGGTTGTCAGGTATTTGGGGTCTCAGCTGTGAGAAGGCTATCTGAGATAGTATATAACAGTGCTACAGACTATAGGTAAACAAGGATATTTAATGAGCTAGTTTTTCCTCAAACACTGTAGAGATGAGAAGACAAGGCTGCTTAATGTAATGGGAAGTGCAAATGATGAAGAGTCAGGAATCATGAAGTCTAACTATTCCAAGTAGCTCTAGAAAGTGAACTTCTCAGAGCTTCCAGTTCCTCATCTGCCAACATGGAGGTGAAGCACAAGTAACATCAATGGCATCTTCTAACCCTACTATTTTCTGATGTCATAAGTTCTGTGTGGCATCCAAACAACAGAATCCAGCCTCACTGACAATAGTGTGTGGAGTCTCACCCTGCCCGGGCAGAATCTACTGCTGCTGCAGCCCCAGGAGGACAACCATAGCCAGAGGGCTTGGCTGCAAGGTAATGGGGTCCGGGAGCAGGGAAGGGGAACAGGGCTGCCTGAACTCCTTTCCCATTGGAACAAGGGTCAGTAGAGACAACTCAAAACATCGGTATTCTTGGTTTATAGCTGGTGTGTATGTTAGATACATAGAATTCTGGGGACTAAGGAAAAAGTAGATTTGTTTGCCCTCTCCACCAATTTTTCTTGCTTCTGTAAATGAATGTTCTCCAAAGCATCCAGTTTCTATTATTCCAGGAAATATTTTTTTTAGCAAGAATAGGAGTGGTCAAAGAATAAAATAAAATTAAATAAAAGCAGGATGAAAAGAAGTGAAGTAGTTCCATTTGGCTGAGTGTGAATAACAGGATATGGCCTTACAGGTCAGAGTGTCTTGATCTTTTTTTTTTTTTTTTTTTTTT